>JAAAKQ030157928.1:1356-14157 GCA_010016005.3 Zanna intricata | reverse complement strand
GGTGGTTAGAATATGTTGAAGTGTTATACGGAGAAAAGGCATTAGAAACTGATATTATAGTGGAAGAAGAGGAAGTAGAAATGGATGAAAAAGGAGATACAATACTGAGATCTGAAGAAAGACAGCATTAAAAGATTTTAATGACAGAAAGGCTTCTGGGATAGACGGGATACCTGCAGAACTATTGGAGGAAGCGATAGATAGATTACACAAACTGGTGTGTAATATTTACGAAAAAGGGTAAGTTCCATTAGACTTCAAAAAGAGTGTTATTGTCATGACACCAAAGGAAGCAGGAGCAGATAAATATGAAGAATACAGAACGAGTAGCTTAACTACTCATGCATCAAAAATCTCAACTAGAATTCTGTACAGAAGAATTGAGAGGAGAGTGGATGAAGTGTTAGGAGAAGACCAATTTGGTTTCAGAAAAAGTATATAGACAAGGGAAGGGACTTTAGCGTTCAGATTAATAGCAGAAAGAAAATTAAAGAAAACAAACCAATATACATAGCAATTATAGACTTAGAAAAGGTATTTGATAACGTAGAATGGAATGAAATGTTCAGCATTTTAAAACAATGTTGGGTTCAAGTACAGAGATAGAACGACAATTGGTAACATTTACAGGGATCAAACTGCATCAGTAATAACCGAAGAGCATAAAAAAGAAGCAGGAAAAAAAGGGATTCAGACAAGAATGTTTTCTATCTCCGTTACTTTTTAATCTTTAAGCAGAACTAGCAGTTACTGATGTTAAAGAACAATTTACATCCGAAGTAACAGTTCAAGGCGAAACGATAAAGAAGCTATGATTTGCTGATGATATAGTAATTCTAGCTGAGGGTAAAAAAGATTTAGAAGAAAAAAATAATCGCATGAAGTCTTACGCAAGAACTATCGCATGAACAAAACATAAACAAGAACAAAAGGAGAGTAATGAAATGTAGTAGACATAACGTAGATGGACCACTGAATATAAAAGTAGGAAAAGAAAAGATTATGGAGGTAGAAGAATTTTATTATTTGGGAAATACAATTACTAAAGATGGGCCAAGCAACAGCGATATAAAACGCCGAATAACACGCGCTAAATGAGCTTTCAGTCAGAAATATAATTTTCTGACAAAAAAAAAATTAATTTAAACGTCAGGAAAACATTTTTGAGAGTATATGTTTGGAGCGTAGCTTTGTATGGAAGTGAAACTTGGAAAGATCGGAGTACATGAGAAGAAGAAAAGATGAGAAACTTTTGAAATGTGGGGCTGTAGGAGAATGTTAAAAATCAGATCGGTGGATGAAATGACAAATGGTGTTATGGCAAACTGATTAAAAAAAAAAGCATTTTGAAAAATATAGTTAAAAGAAGAGACAGACTTATAGGCCACATATTAAAACATCCTGGAATAGTCACTTTGATATTGGAGGAACAGATAGGTGGGAAAAATTCTGCAGGCAGGCAACGTTTGAAATATGTAAAACAAACTTTTAAAGATGAAGCACCTACGGGGTTTACCGAAATGAAACGACTGAAATGATAGGGAACCATGGAGAGCTGCATCAAACCAGTCAAATGACTGAAGGCAAAAAAAAATGTAACCAGAAGTTAAAAATGAAAACATTACATATGATTTAATATGATGTTTTTAATTAAATCTTTTCCATAAATTCAAGTTTTTTTTGCATTCAAGGTAGTCAAAAATTCAATATCTTCAATTATTAGTAAGAAATTAGTAAATCTGAAAGGCCAAAGAAAAGATTTTCTTATTTATTACACACTTAGCAATTGTCGAAGTAAGTGTTCAAAGTGTCATCTTTTTAAAAAGACCATTTTACTTTTGAATAGAGAATTTCTCCTCAAACGTTATTATTCTCCAAACAGATATAAAAATTAACTGAAAATTTATAGAACTGTAATTATATCAGTTGATTAATGACTACTATGAAAAAAAAATTTCCCGTCTGATAAAGCAAGTTGCAAATTTTAAAATTTGGAAGCAGGAAACCGGACTTTTAATCAAAATCTATTCATTTTGTTTTGTTAATATGAAACGTAAATATCCTCAAACGTGTTTTATACAAGCTATTGGTTATTACTATCAACAAAAATTGAAAAAAACATTTATCGAAATTTACATATTTAAGATATTTGAAGGAAGATGGTTTTCTGAAGAAAAAGATATATTTTCCAGACGTTATTAGTACTGAAAATGTACGAAAAATATTTACCCTGCTAAAATTTTATAGACCTACCTTATTCTACCTTCAAGTTTTCTCTACCCCTCAGAAAAAAAAAAAAAAAAAAATTAAAAGAACTCATCCTGCTAAATTGTCTAGTTGTGCGTGTCAAATCGTACCCGAGCTATTAAAATAAATGAATGACTACACATATACACACGCGCTTGCTTGCATGAATACCCACATTTTTTAAACGGTTTTTTATCAGATCATGACGTTCCATGGACCCTCTGATTCAGAAAATAAATATTTAGCTATGGATAATTTTTATTTCGAGAAATAATTTCCCTCTATTACTTTCTATAAATTTGGAAAGTAATATATAACATAAATTATTGCACTTATTTTTCTTCTTTTTTTTTTAATAATAATCAAATGCATTACAATTTATATTACATAAAGTTAAAAATTTATTATAATAATGTGATTATCTAATATTTTTTTTAAATGAATAATATAAATAAACTATAAAGAAGGCGTCACAACGTACTAAAATAGGAAAAGAAGAATTTCAGGTTTTTGAAGGGGCTTGGCTAACAACAGCAGCTGAAAGTCTTGTGGATGTAGTTGCGGAGGATGCGATAAGGAAATTGGGGGAGTGGCATTCCAAATATCTAGGACATGTAGTCTTTAGTAGCTCGTCGTCCCGGACATAAAATTTTAACCTAAACAAATATCTACAACCAGCACCAGCTGCTGGACCGGACCGGTACGAGCGAAAAGTTCAAACCGTTTTGTATAAGTATTTACAGTATAAATAAATTTCTTATTGTATAAAAACCATCCTTACATAACAATTTGACGATCTTTTATGTAGTTTTATAAATATTTTTAAAATATAATAATTCAGATATAGAGAGGAGCAATAAATTATTACTTTCAAAATTATTTTGAAAATATATTTATTATCTTATGAAGTAACATGAGAGAAATTATTTATTTAAAAATACAAGTAAATTTCTGAATTTTAAACGATACACACACGTCGCGCGCGCGCACTCACACACAACACACACATACACATATCATAATACTGCTTTTTATACATGAATAAATTTTTCTCCTTCTTCAAAACATAAGTAACTTGTACTAATCGTCCCGCGCCGGACCTACAATAAAGTATTTCAAAGCGTGGAGGAATGTCCTTTTACTCTAAAGGCCCTTCCTGTCCACAGGCTTCCGTCCTGTACGGCAGGTCGGGTCGCCGGTTGGATCTTCATCTTTTATAATGTTCACTCAAATAGGGGAACCATGACTGGCCTCCACCGGTTTGGCTCTTCTAAAGTGCCTTTGTCTCTAACCGGTTTCCCTTAGCAAGGGAGGGTCCTGACTGGAGTGTGATATTTTATTATCCACACCCCAAGCAAACATAAAATGAGTGACTGGGATTCCCAGTTGCCCATCGAGAGCGGCCCACCTAAGCGAACCACGCTCTCTGGGTGGGGTTGCCCTCAAATTTCCTAACAGTACTATAGCCCGTCCCATTCTCTTGATCCTTGGTCTTTAATTTGCAAGATCTTTGTAACAAATGTATTCATCAGCCCTCAGCTAGCCCTGCCTTTTAGCATGAACAGAGTAGTTAACTCTGGTTTTATCCAACTCGCTCCCAGATTTTTTCTTATGGAATCCTATCTATGACACAAATAAATTGTGTGCTCTGGAATGTCGATGTCCTTGCAATATTTACATGTCGGGGAATCCAACTTGCCGAAACGGTGGAGATAGGGCTCAAAACCCCCGAGCCCAGAGAGAACCTGCGTGAGGTAAAAGCCTACGTCCCCGAATGCACGATGTAACTATGGGTCTAAGTGTAGAATTAACTTCCGTGCCCATTCTCCTGTACGGGAGGTATCTCAAAAGTGTTTGGCATACACTAATTATTAATACCCTAACCTCAGATTTGATCATACCATTATGGTAAGACCAAATCATATATTAATCAATATCTTCGCCTTTAGTCGGACAGGCGGAATCCCCGTAATAACTTCGACTCCATTTCTTGACACAGTCCTATACGAAGCAGCAACGCTGACCACACTCCTTCTTTGTAAGAGGCCGCAACCTTGTTAATGTATTTCTTTATTTTCAAAGCATTCTGCCTATGTGGGTGTAGCATAACATAGAACAGAGAGTGCAGCTGACATTATTAATCGACGCTTGGACGCTCTTGGGCCTCAATAGTTATTCATGAGCTTCCCTAACATAGAAACTACCTCCTCGGCACGCTCTTTGATTCATGCGACCACCGAGATTTATGTCTGTGCACGAACATATGTCTGTGGTATGACGTAAATGTCCGTCCGAAAGAAAATTTCTAAAAAAATGTTAATAATTAAACTTTCTTATGTTCTTATTCAATTTGAATCTAATCTTTTAAACGAAAAATATTCCAGTTATTGGCTATTTTTTGTGTTCGTGTGATATAATAAACCTGAACAAGAAAATATTAATCTGATACAGTTGCAAGCGATCAAAGCTGGAAGCATTCATAATAGCGATAAAGCATTCCAACAAGAAAAAATTTGTTAATATTTAAAATATTCGCAAATTATTATTATTTTTTTATAATAACAATTGATGCACTGAACTGCTAAGTAATAAAAAAAATAAAAATTCATAAGAAAAAGGGCAGGGAGAAATGTTGATCTTTTTGTCTCAAAATTTTATACATTTTTTTTTAACTTATTACTGATTAAACAAACTTTGTTGCCAGAATATTTAACCATTTAATAAATATTATACATAATAACTTAATAATAATAAATCTAATATTAAAATAAGCCGGCCTCTGAGGCGCAAGTGTCAGCCTTTCAATGCGGAGATCCCGGGTTCGAATCCCGGTCAGGCATGGCATTTTTCACACACGCTACAATTCATTCATCTCATCCTCTGATGATATACCTCAACGGTGATTCCGGAGGTAAAAAAAATATTCTTGTGAAGATGAATAACAGTCCTGATTTCTTTGTTAAATTTTGGCTCCAGGAATCATCTGTATTTCCTATCTATTGCTTTTAGTTTTTTATTACGGTACATATAGAAAAACAAAAATGGTAAAGTAAAATGTTTAATTATGGATATATATTTACTTTTTAAATGAATTATGTAGAAATATATAAAACAAAATCTCTCATTTGACGAACACAAATCTTTAAATTCCCTTCGTGAAATACTACCGGATTTTTTTTTTACAATTGAATATTAGCTCGAAATAAAGGTCGGTTTTTTGCCGACTGGAGTTATTGTAACAGATAAACGTTTGTTTCTAAAATGATGTTTGGTAATGAAGTGGCTAAAGTTATAAAGCACCTTAATTTTGGAATATATGTAATATTTCACCGATGAAGAAGGCTGTGCTGTCACAGGTAGAAGTATTGCTTTAGAAAGTCAATTGGATAAAAAAATAAACCAAGGGATATTGGAATTGGAAGTTTACATGCTTTCATATTATAAAATAAAAAGGTTTGACTAGAAAAACATAAGACGAAAGTAACTGAAAATATAGAGCAAGTTTATATACGGAACTAAGGGATTATAAAAAAAATTTCTTTTAATAAGTGAAATAAAAGATTCATTAATCTTTTCAAAAAAATCGTAAATTTCTTGCAAACACTTGAAATGTTAAAAAAAAAATTATATTTGAAAAGATATGACTTATTTTTCATTTTTTATGCTTGATTTATTTCTGGGGTTTTAGAAGAAAATAAAATTAAACTATTTTCTCTTATCATGGATGAAACTTTTCTGTTTCATGTAACTAGAAAATAAATTTAATAGAATAAATCGTTTGAAAACTACTTTTTTATGAACTATTGTTTGTCTATTTTATTTCATGAAATATAATTAATTTTTTAATTTTATCTTGTAAAAGAAGATTTATCTTTATTTAGATAAAATCTAAAACAATTGAATAAACATTAAGCAAAAACAAATTATTTGTGTAGATAACTCTTTGAAAGAAAACACTATCCTCAAAATTGGGTGGAGTATAGGTAATCCACCCGAACTATTACATACAAAATCTGGAATAAAATGTTTAGTAATGAAAATTCCTCTCTTTTTTCTCTTTTTCTGTTTAGCCTCCAAAACTACCGTAATGTATTACTTCAGAGGATGAATGAGGATGATGAATATGAATGTGAATGAAATGTAGTCTCGTACAATCTCAGGTCAACCATTTCTGAGAAGTGTGGTTAATTGAAACCCAACCACCAAAGAAAACCGGTATTCACGATCTAGTATTCGAATCCGTATAAAGTAACTACCTTTACTAGGATTTGAACCTTAGAACTCTCGACTTCGAAATCAGCTGATTTGTGATGTCGCGTTAACCATTGACTAGCCAGGTGGGCAATGAAAATTCCTAAAGCAATATTTCGACAAGATGAAAAAAAAGTATACCATACTTTGTTAAATTATTCCTAAGTAAAAATTAATTCTGCTTAGCCTCAAAATTATAAATCGTGGCTGTAAAGGAGCTAGGTTAGTTAGTCATGGATGAAGGAATCCAGAGTTAAAATAAAATTTGGGAATGGAAGAAATTACAGAATGTAAAACCTATACTGGAAACCAAAATTTAAATAAATAAATTTTTATTTTCTTTGATAATGAATGACTGGTTTTTTTTTAATTGCTATGAGCGCTATAGTAAAGATTCTCTACTACAACATTAAAAAAAATTGACAACACAGTTGTAGGACTTTCCCATCATGGGACTTTTTCTGATGCATGGCTTACATATATAACTTAATTTAAAATATTTATAATTTTATTTAAATATAATTTTTTTTTTTTTATTTAACTCAATGATTCTAACTAAAGCGCGCGCGCACCGTGTTTCATTTTCACAGGTGCGGTGGTACTAGCAGCCATTTAATTTCTTTTTTTCCACTTTAAATATTATTTATTTAATTCTACGGCTCACCTGTGACGTCACAACATAGTTGTCGACTACAGCAATGTCAGTGCTGAACTAGCGCCCTTAAGGTCACAGAGGGTATTAGTGACACAGTAAAGCCGCTTCTTAGACATTAGTTTATTTAGAGAATTCTTTTCTGAGGGGGGGAGGTGCGATTTTGCAGAAAACCTTTTTGGCAAACTTAATTATTTTTTAATTGTTAACAAATGTATTTGACAAAAATAACAACTTAAGTAGGCGAAATCTCCAGATACTAAGGGTGGCCTTGTTTAACAGCCTCATCCCTTTGACCTTCTAAGTTGAAAATTTAATGTCATCAATGCTCCATATATAGAAGTAGTCTAACCAAGTTTGGTAAAAATCGTTGCAGTAGTTCGATTTTAACATCTAATTAAGGACTTATAAAATGATTTAGGAGACGATATCTAACACACGAACATCCGGAACATTTCCATCCGATCTTTAGATTTTTTGGGTTCCTTACGTGTTAAAAAGTAGAGATCCGATAAAAATCACATATGCCCAAATTGGACCGATTACAATAATTTCTCTTCTAAAGTTATATTAGACGGGAAAGTAAAATACTAATCACTGGAATACATCACACTGGAATACTGGATATCTCACATACAGCTTTTAAAATTAATACATATTTTTTAATTATATATATTAATTCCAATTACATTGAATTAAAACAGGCAACTGATGAAGTGGTGATCGTTATGAAAGTGCTCATATATATGATAGAGCGGGACATATTTATATACGGGGTACACTTACGCAGAGCACTTTCTCGGTAACTAGTGAAGCTAGAGCGCCTCCAGTCAGGCAGCGTAGTGCTGCAGCGTGGTAGAGGCTTTCCCAAACACACCGCCAATTGTGTAACCATCTGCTCTGAGGAGCATTTTGTTGTTTAATACAAGTGAGAAAATTTTGTTATGCTAGTCGAAGTTTCAAGTGAGCTTACCTTTTAGAATTAAGAACAGACAAATATATACTCATTTACAGAAGGTTATGCTTCTTTAGAAGATGCCTTTGTATGATCTAGAAGCGTAAAAATTTATCGCTGTAGTTTTAAACATAAATCAATGATGGCAATGGGACACGTTAACGCAGTTATGTTGGGGCACGTTTAAGCAGTGCGTAAACAAAAGTACACAAAACAAAAGCAGTTTTTAATACATTTATGCGGTGGGTTGTGACAAGAAAATACAACACTGGGCCGACAATGAGATGGCAGAACCGATTGGCTTACTGGTGTTTTGAAACGACATAACACACTCTCAGTTAGGTCTTCCCAAGCTACGAGCTTAAGCTCGCGCAACAAGTTTCAACAAAACTAATGTAATGGAATTTTTATATAACCTCATTACATTCATAAAAAGGCTTAAAGTAAGTCCTGCTGACATTTGGAACATCGATGAAACAGGAATAACATCGGTGCAAAATCCTGACAGTTATTGGGCGTAAGGTATCAGGAAAATTGGAAAAATGACTTCTGCCGAGAGAGGACACTTGTAACCGTGGCCCTTAAAGTGAGCCCTACTGGAACTTTTACTTACCCTTTTATCGTATTCCCTAGAGTTTACTTTAAAGAACATGTTTTAAGAGATGGGCCTATTGGCTGTGGAGGAGATGCCAATCCGTATTGAAACAATTTTTTTTAAGTTTACCAAATACTTTGTGTCCCAGGTCAGGTGTTCGAAATCAAATCCATGCCTCCTGATTTTAGATAATCACGAGTCGCACCTTCCTGAAACAGTATTGGATTATTTTAAAGATAATGGAGTACATTATTGTCATTCCCGTCCCACTGCAGTCACAAATTGCAACCTCTCAACCGTAGTGTTTTCAATTCTCTAAAATATATGTTAACATGAAATACAACACATGGATTGCCACTATCAAACGTCCTATGACTATCCATGACATTCCTTCAATTTTAGCATCAACTGTCCTTCTGGCAGCTATTCCAGCAAACATATTGGCAGGATTTAGAGTGACAGGAGTCTCACAATTGAATAGATTTGTTTTTTTCTGATTCTGATTTCATGCCATCCTATGTAATTGTCAGACTAGCATAAATATCAACAAACGGGTTACATGCCCTTATGACAACCCTACACCCTCTACCAGTCAAAGCACTTCCTATGGGGTACCTGAAGCATCCTGATGCCAAATTCATCTGCCTGTGCTCCTTCTACACAAACTCAGGGAAAATATCCAAGTACTGAACAACTAAGATCTTTCCAAAAGGCTGAGCCAATGCTTGAGACCAAAAAACGAAAGAAGAAGAGGAGATCCACAATTCTAACTGCTATTACCCCAGTCAAGGAATCCTTCAAACAAGATAAATGATATTCAGAAGCTAAAAACGAAAAGTAACAGATAAATAAAAAGAAGTTATTAAAACAGTTATTTGATTGTAATGCATCTGAAGTAGAAGTCACTAAAAATACTCCAAAAGAGAAGGTTGATCATAAAAATGAGAACTATAAACAAGGAAGAAAGTTTCGTATAAAGACGATGAGAATTGTCCGTATATTTATCGTTTAAGCCATACAAGAAATCTACGGGGCACGAATGGGTCCAGTGTTTAAGATTTAAAAGATGGGTTCGTGATTGCCGTTGGGAATACATTATTCTATGTGTGCATTAACTGCAACTCAGATGATGAAGATGGCCGGCCTCCGGGGCGCGAGTGGTAGCGTCTCCACCTTTCATTCGGAGGTCTCGGGTTCGAATCCCGGTCAGGCATAGAATTTTCACATACGCTATAAATCATTCACCTCCGTCCTCTGATGTAATACCTAACGGTGGTTCCGGAGGTTAAACAAAAAAAAAAAGATGAAGATATGTAGGTTTAAGATGATTTCTGTTTACTGCCTGTAAAAAGTTTTTTAGTTGTTTTGTACCTTTCTACTATTTTAATTAGTTTAACAAACGTGTGATTCTGTTTAATAGTAATAAACAAATTCCCGAAATGTTCAGTTGCATTTTTTTTATCCTTATTGTACAATTCTATGATATGCGTAAATGTGCTACGTTCCCGGGGCATGTTTACGCATTCGACTTAGGCTTTGTAAACATTTTTTACACAATTTAATAAAACGTTAACGTAATCGTATGTATGTAACAAATTATACTTTAATATTATCACTCTAAACAATTTAGAATATATTATGACAAACCAAAAAAATGTTAAAAGTTGTGAAAGGAATCCGTGTAAATGTGCCCGGTCTACCCTACACATTGGAACTAAAATAGCACTAATCTTATTTATTATTAAAAAATAATAATTTTTATTATTATTTTACTACTAGAGTGTTTAAAATAAACTATTTATTCATGTTTAGCAAAATTAGTATATATTATATTACAAATATTGGTACTATGTAGAAAGAAATTTAAAAAAAAAGAAGTTTTAACCATTGTTATTGATAAAAAAATATTAATAAATAACTGCAATGTTTCTCTATTATAATATTTTAGGGTTGTTGCTATATCGTATGGTCATGAGTAATTTATCATCAAATTTTTTAACATTATTATAACAGTGAGAAGTAGTTTTTTGCACTGAAAAGACGAAGGGAATAAAAACCAAAGATACGTAAGGTAAATAGATTTAAATAATTAAAATTTACCTTGTTTTCGACCTTTATTTGATACAGATCACATAATTACATATTTCTGATTTGGAGAACTTCTTATTCAAGTTAACCTAAAATAGTTGTTGATACAATAAAAAAATAATTATTAAATAATAAAAAAAAGAGAAGCTTCATCACTACCGGAAATTAATCATCTATAAAAATATGTTACATCGTCTGATGTTTCTCTTGATAAAATTAGAAAAACCACATCATTATTTCCACGCCTTGTCATCATCATATTTGGAAGCTTTGCCAAGAAAAAGAAATACAGTCTTGTATTAAAGAAAAAAATAATAATAAAAAAAAGCTGCTCGTTTAATTAACTTAATTAAAATTGCCTTCAGCAATGGAATAATTTTAAGATTTAAATTATTAATAATCATTAACACAAGCTTAGATTTTAATAAGAAAAATTAATGATATTTTTAATAATTGGCAGCTAAATTTTATTTTATTTTATATTTAATTTACTAATAATATGTGAAAAAAGAAAATAAGTAACAACTAACAATGTATTGGGGGACTAGGAATGAAAAATTAACCTCCATTGCATTTTTGCTTCGTCCTTGCCAAAGAAAAATACCATCCGCCATTTTGAATCAGAAGTTTTTATTAAAAAAGAACTTGTTACAAATTAATGATATGTCTAATAGCAAGCAATCTTAGCGTAAAATTTCATTAAAAAAAACGTGTCTGGCTGTCACAGCATCAAAAATATAAAAATTTACGAAATTCCAAAAGATCACTTAAAATAGTACCTAAACTTCGGTTGGTAAGTCAACCTTTGTACATTGCTTACTTATTTTCGAAGGAAAAAACTAGAATGATTTGTTAAAAGAATAAAAAACTTATAAGTTTTTAAATAAATTTTTCCCTCCTACTTTCTACAACAAGAGAAATTCTGTGAGGCCTCATCTTCTACATCAGTTTATGTAAATCTTTCTACAAAACTAAAAAAAAAATTTAAAACCCTAATCTTTAGACTATATTTAATTCTTTTTCTTCCGCATTATTTGGAAAGCCGATTGAAGGGAACTGAGAATTTTTTAAAATTTGTTCTTTTAAATAGAATTTATAACTTTAACAGTAAAATAAATAATATATATATAATTTATAATTACAGTTACAATTACAGTTTAAATTATAATTATACACAACATACTTACAGAGGCTATAATTTATAAACTCTTCTCACAGAGAAGTTTGCACAGAGTCGCGATAGTAATCGGGTCAAAACGATCAGCCCCCTTTAATTTATTTATTTTTTATGGTGGTGATAGTTGTTGGTAGAGATGAGAAAATAATTAGTTTTAAAAATATATTAATATAATCTTCATAAATCATGATTTAAAAGTCCCAGAAACAAAAAGTGTCAGTCTCGAATTATCAACATAGAGTTAAAAATATTCTACTTCAATCCTTCTCAAGTTTCATAAAAATTTAATAATATCAATATCATTTGCACAGGTGTCAGTAAACTTAATTTAAATATTTTACTTTCACACACACACACACACGCGCGCGGGCAAGCGTACACAATTGCAATCTATTTTTTGCGTTTCTGGATCCAAATCGCTAGGAAGTGCAAAAAACCATGTACATCAATATTTTCCCTTTTTACAGTGTTTTATTCTATAGTCGGAAAAAACTCTGAGATCTAAAAACAAACTTATATTCACTTAGCGATAGCATATATACGATTGATGTATGTAGTTAACGATATAAAAAAATTAAGCAAAATAAAATCAGAAATAACTTTTCTAGAAAATTTGATTAAAATTTCTGCTGGTGACTTCCATACCACTATGTAAAACTATTTATTTTTTATTATATTTTTTAATATTTTTATCTACACGCTATGTAAGGATTTTAAAATAATATTTTAAAGGAAGAAAACAAATTTTCAATAAAATTCACCTCGGATCATTTTCTAACGGGGATTTCAGATTTTATTTTCCTATTTTGTAAAACTATTTTTTTTTTTTATTTTTT
>JAAAKQ030157917.1:0-12796 GCA_010016005.3 Zanna intricata | reverse complement strand
CGCGCGCGCACACACATATGTTGTAGTGGAGATTTTCCGGTTAAAGTACAAACTTTAATGAGAATGAATTATATTACAAAAATAATAGAATTAAATTTACGTTAAATAAAGTAAAATGATATTAAATAAATTTAAAAAAATTCTGTTTAATAATAATGGGCTTCCCGTGGCGATTGCGTGTAAGGCAGGAGCGGTGAGATGATGCGAGCAGCTCGTGCAAAGCTAGACTAATTATCATCATCAACTAGTAATAATCGGGGTGCCTCTGGGGGCTGTTTTGGTAGGTGCAGTGGGGTGTTCTTATAATATCACAGCAAACAGTCGTCCGATTTTTAAACTTCAAACACGGTATTTGCTAGTGTAATACAAAATCACGATGGAACAAAACCGGAGCAAAAATTAACTGATATTCGCAGAAAAATCTAGTGGACTGCGCTTCGTCGAGACCAGCTTGAGCCCAGCGAGCTCCTACAAAAGATCTTTGTAGAGTTTGATGACAGATGCTGTCGGCATCGGATTTAGGATCGAGCCCATTATTGTTGAATTTGATGTTTCATGGAGACAGGACAAAGTGGAACGGCGTATGATGCCATTAATATTTTGCGGGCTGTGAAGGTGTGTCAGCTTAAAGGGACTACCCTAGATAGAGCTGTCGTAGATCTGAAGATTCGAAAAATGTGTAAGTTTAGGTTGGTATACGCCAATTAAATAAATAAATTGAAATGTTGACTGTCTCCTTACTAGTTCAGTACGTTGAATATTTAAATAAATAAGTTTTCGGATTGTGAATTTTTCTCGATAATCGCTAAAGAGTATTGAATAATAAAAACAATTATAAAGTTAAAAAACCACGACTGGAAAAAAATAAATAAATTGAACTAAAAAAACGACAATAAATCGAACTAAAAATAAAGAAAATCAACTCTGAATTGTAATCTTCCTATATTAAAGAGCCCTCCCGATTCCATTTAAATATTTTCGTTGAAGGACAAAATTTTCTTTTTGGTGTAAGGTAAGAAACTGGGTAGGAACTTAATCACTAGACAACCTTAAATGCCTGCTATTTCTGCGACAAAAAAAATTTATTTAAACAAATTAAAAATGTCTGAAAGTTGACTGGTCACCATTATTTAGTTAGTTAAATACTGCATAACGATGTTAGTCCTTTATTTTCATATCTTGTTTTCTTTTTTTTTTTAATTGGATTTATTGTGGTTTTTTTAGTTCAATTTATTTATTTTTGTTTTTCTTTTATTTTTTGGCAGTCCTGTTTTTCAATTTTTTATAGTTGTTTTTATTATTTAAATGATTAATCCTTATACATATATCGGAATCTTGTGCTTAAAATAATGCAGGAGTATTAATATACTTCATTAATAAATGTTATGAAATAACAACATTATCGTATTTTAGCGAACAGAAGAAAAGCGCATTTAATGTCGTTTCATCGACCGATGCTAAAATATAAATATTTCTCTTTATGCTATTATCGATCAGGTTACACTTAGGAAAATGATTTTAACATTTGTTTAAAAATCGTAAAAAAAAAAATTATTCCAGGAGGACATAAGGTGCGTCCTGAATCAGTAAATTTGTTTCTTTTCCACTATCTACGATATTTAACAGGACGGATAGATACGAAGAGGGAATGTTACGGCGTTGGGTTGGCAACGAATTTTGCCTCATTTAAGAGCGGGATGCTGTAGAGTTTTGTCAGTCTTACCCTGAAGGAAGGCGGAGGCTCGTGTACACATGAATTTTGAACGGTTTATCAATTTCTTTTATGCTGTTGTACACGAACATTGCAACAGACGAAAACAACCGATGTTTCTCTAAGTATATTAAAATCTAATAAGTAACGTTTGTTCTTTTATATACAATGTAAACTGTTATTTTAATGGTACACAAAATCTTAACCTCATTTATACATTTGAAAACTATTCGATACAATTTTTGCAGACATCAAAAGAAAATTGATGCCCATTTATCTGTTAAAATAAAACGCACGCCTTATGTAGCTGTTTCTCTTACATTATAATTCCTCACGTATTCGTAGTTAAAATGTATCTATGAAAAAATCACTGATATACATATGTATTTAATTATACATCCAAATCAAAAACTACAAATATATTAACAGCATAATCGCACTAAAAACTACATCTAAGTCGTAGGTAAGATTTTTATTATTCTTTCTTTGTTAATTATTACATTAAAAAATCGAGAATATCGATTTAAATTCTATCATAAATATTAATCCCATTAATATACAATTTTACCATATGCGCTGATTATTAATATTATTTTAAACAGATTTCGTTTTAAATATTAGTCGTTAAGTATAAAAATAGTCGAATAATTGTATCTAATAAAATTATGAAAGTATAGTACATAAATAATTAGTGTTACTGTGAAATTTTGTGGAGATGTTAAAAGAACTCTGTTTTGTGTACTATTTTTAGAATATAAAATCACTATTTTGTGGTATATCCATATAATTTTTCTTTTTTTTTTGTCGTTTCATTAAGAAGTTTTTAATTTTGTTCATATAGATGTATTACAATTTATTAAATAAAGAACGTGTTATTTCGATTGTGTATGTGTGTGTTTGTGTGTGCGTGCGTTCTTGAGAGAACGCATTTGCATTATTTTTTTTTAGATATTTACCCAAAATTTAAATTATAAATTATAATGATATATACCTAAAATTATTTACGTTATAAATAGTAAGAAAATTAAAAGAATAAGAAAAATAACAAAAAAGACTATAATACTATTTAATTTGAATATGTATAACGTGAGGACCTGTACTCATTTATATTTCTGTGTAATGAAATAATTACAACGATTTTTATTGAATTTAATTTTGGATATGACATAAAACATTCGTCTAAGTGTGTATCGTAACAAAATGTGCAATGTATTTTGTACTTTGGCATATTGCACATTAATTTTGAATAATAAAAATAAGTTACAAAACGGCGACATAGTCGGTAATGTTATTTATGTGAGTAGAAATATTTTAAAAGTACAGGAGATATTTATCTTTTTAAATTTTTTTCTTTTTTGTATTTAAGTCGTCTACGCGTTTGTACTTTTATTTTGTCAGTTGATGTTTATTTATGTGTAAAAGATGCTGCTATTGTATTCTGTACGTTAAGTATAACGCCATCATAAATTACGTCTCATATTATTGCGTATTTAAATATATTGTGTTTACATCCTTTAAATATTATATTTTGTAGATAGTTTATTTATTACGAGTAAAAAAGTAAGTGATTATTTTACTAAAATAAACCGTTAAGTAATTACTGTGCTTTATAATGTTATAATTAAATCCGTAATTGTAGATAGAAATTTAAAAAAATTTTTAATTTAAGAATTATTTTAAATAAAAAAATAAAAAATTCATTGGTAAATTATGTAAACTGAACCTTGTTTAATTAAGTTTTAAAAATCCATTTCGTAAAGAATCTTTACATTTCATAATAAAGAATCTTCGTAATAGAAATAAAATCTTAATTAAGGATCTTTTTCAAAGTGTGATCGATGTCTAATCTAGGCTAAACAATTAAATTTAATTAATCGCAATTGAATATGTAATCTTATTAAATGCAAAGTAAGGGTATAGCGTTACTTCTTGTCAACAACATTTGTAATTACCTTACCTTATTAAATTATAACTTTTAGTTAATTTAATTTTCTTTAAACTTATCTATGTATTGTATTCTACGACGGTATAAATACACAAAATATTGGTCAATTATTTTTATGTTTTGGTATATTATGTTTTTTTTTTTTGTCGTATTCGTGCTATCATTTCAACGATTAATTCTGTCTTATTTTAAAATAGATTTAATCCACTGATGCTTAGTGATGGTCTGAAATCAATACCTGCGGACAGGTCGGTATTTCCTTATTAAACGAAATTGATCTTATTTATAAAATTTTATATAAGGTATCTCATCGTATGTATCCGTCTCGATTCAGTAAATAAATATATGTCACATTTTATATTATCTTACAATCGTGATAGATCCGAAAATGAAGAATTGATTATATTTAAAGTGGTGTGGTCTTACGCATTCGCATTTGTTGAGATAATTGCAATTTTTGAAATGAATATTAAATATTTATACGGAATTTTTTTTGTTGAGCGATAATTTATTTATAATTTTATTTCCGACATTGTAACAGTCGAGCGGATAATATTCTTGCATATCATCTACGATGATTATTTTGTAAAATGAACTACAAATATATTCTTTATCTTAAAATGGAACGCAAAGTGTATGTGTGTATATATATATATATGTGTAAGTATACACTTATATATATATATAATTAAATTTATCTTAATGTGGTAATGTGCAAATTAAATATAAATATATTATAAAAAGCGTGACACAAATACATACATGCATGATGATTCCTGTACCTTTTAATATATTACTTCATAAAATATTAGAGACATGTTCTAGAGTATATCTTACGGTTGTATAAGTGGCCTGTGATCGCGTGATCGACCTTTATTTGTTATTCTACTCGGGATATTTGTTATTTAAAAGTTACACAAGAGTAAACTTTGAATTTATAAAAATACATAATTCCTCATCACATTGGATGCTAAGTAAACATATTTTTATTCTTACAATTACGTAAATAATATAATTTTTTCAATAAATTTCAACTCTTCCTGCGATTTGAATTAAGTTATTATTATAATTCGTATATAGGTTATCGTGAAGGAAAGGATAATTAGCATAATGGAAAAAAATATGTTTAATTTCCGCATGACAACTCGATTAATACGCCTGTAGTCATTAAAAGAAGTTCTAGTTAATATTTTATCGAATATTATATATTCTATATTACTGAAAACGAATATTATCGGCGACTAGATAAATAAAAAAAAAAGTACTAATCAAACTGTTATTCATATAATAAATAATATATGGTCTTCATATTTCATATTTTCTCGTATTCTTCATATTCTATTTCTTTTGGAAGAAAAATATGTAGTGGTTTAAACCGTGTTATAACATGTAGGACGAACTAAATAACCTCGGGCACGATTAACAAACGCAGTTAGTTAATTTTCATTCATATTCTTTGTTAATTGTATAAAATATTTTTCATAGAGGCTGGAAAAATAATTATAATGATAGTAATAATTTTTTTTCTTATTACTCCTTATAGCCATCTTTATTTTTGTGTGTTTAGCCCCCGCAACTACCGTAAGGTATTACTTCAGAGGATCAATGAGGATGATATGTATGATTGCGAATGAAGTCTTGTACAATCTCAGGTCGATCACTCCTGAGAAGTGTGGTTAATTGAAACCCAATCACCAAAGAACACCGGTATCCATGTTATAGTATTCAAATTCGTATAAAAGTAACTACCTTTACTAGGATTTGAACCTTAGAATTCTCGACTTCGAAATCAGATGATTTGCGATGTTGCGTTAACCAATAGACCAGCCCGGTGGGCTCCTTATAGCCATCCTAACCTCCATGAAGATAACCTATCTAAGCAGGAAAGCTGTTTGACGTATTCTAGATGTAGAAAGAAGGTTAGTAGTACAGAAAAGAGAAACCATAATATTACACTTTATCTATCACGGAATGGAATTATACTTTTCATAACAGGCGTAGTCTGATTCAAGGAAAACAATAATAACTGTAATTATAATCTAAATTAGCCTGAAAAAGCTTCAATTTAAATGTTTTAACTTAAAAAATTAAACTTATACAAGCCTATTTCATAAGAACTCAGCCAGTAATTGACTTCTTAAAATTCACTATTGTTGAAATTTTTTTTTTTTTTAACTTCCGGAACCACCGTTAAGGTATATCTTCAGAGAATGAGATGAATGAATTGTAGAGTGTGTGAAAAATGCCATGCCTGACCGGGATTCGAACTCGGGATCTCCGGATGAAAGGCCGAGACGCTACCACTCGGCCACAGAGGCCGGCCACTATTGTTGAAATAAATGCATCATTACCGATACTGTATACTTCATTTATTTGCCAGACGCATCTCTCCATGGGATATATATCATCAGTACTTTTTCATCTAAAAAAGATTTTCTGGTTTCGGATTCTGAATCCGGAATACAATATCAAAAATATATTTATTAACAAAACTGTTGATTTCCTTATAAAACAAGAGTAAATAGTTAATTATCACTTTTTCCTTAACATTGAATTACCGAGTTTTATGCATTCATCTTCGTACGATGAAGCATCTATCTATCATATTTGTGATATGGGTGGTGCATTTCGAATAACAACAGCCTTCTTTGGACTGCTTCAATCTTGTTGCTTGTCACTTCTCTCTGGTAGTTCAAAATGTTAAACAGTTTTCCAATACGGGCCAGATAATAACTATATAATTTTAAAATAATATTAACCGTATGGAATATTATGTGAACCAAAGAATAATCCCAAGTTCCTTCTGACTGTTTAAGCAATTTTATCAGCATGATCAGTAAATAATAGCTTAGGATCAAGCTGCTCACTTGTTGGATCACGAAAACTGGATCCACAGTGAAATCTGACATTTGCTGTATTATACGTGTATTTCAGAGCCAGAGTTTTTCTGGTGTAAGTCGTAAGCAACGTCTTATCGAGATTTAATGGCAGCATTATTTCAACTGACCAATCGTAAATCCGATCGTCATTCTGAAGAACGACGAATTCATTATAATTTGTAATTCTACTGTTTATTAATGTTATCGGTAAAGACTTGACGTTTCCGGTTATGACATTGATAAACATAATAAAAAATAAAGGTCCTAGATTAGATCCTTGTGGATCACCTGCTGTGGAATTATATCTTGTGAAATTTTTTCATTCACTTTAAAGCGAGAATTTTTCCGGTTAAGATACAATTTTATCCATTTTAAAATTCTTTCAGATACAACGAAGGTGTCTTTATTATGATATCATGTGAAACAGCATTGAAAGCTTTACGAAAATCGAAATAAATGCTGTCGACCTGCTCCCTACTCCTTTTTGCAGCGGCAAAAATGAAATGTGATTTAAATTTGATTTAGTTGGTCATCATTGTTTTATACCATTTTAGCTGTTGAAACTCTATTTATCGCATGAGTTCTAAATGACAACAATGGTGTCATAGTTGTACCTAAATGTTTATATTTATTAACTAATTCTATGGGTTCATTAGCACATTTCCATTTTAATTTTTTCCTAATTTGCTATCTCTTCTAAATACGAAGATTTTGGACTTGCTTAAATTTACCCTTAACCCCCACTTATCACAATACTGCTGATTCAAACTATCGATCGTATATTGCAGAGTTTCCGGATTAGATGTTAAAAGCACAATGTCGTCTGCATATACCAATACTTGGACCAATAATTGGTCCAATCTATCTTGGACTCTCCTTACCTTTTCATGGAGATCATTAATAAATACAGAAAAAAGGAAAGGAGATGCCAAAGAGCTTTGTTTAACTCCGTTGCACTTTCCGAATTGCGACGAGAGAACACTATTACACCATACCTGAGACGTTGTATCTTTCTACGGATGAATTTAATACATTAACGAACTTAAATGATATTTTTATGCTTTACAACTTATAAAAAATCCGCCTTCCGAGATTTCTATCAAACGCGGCCGTAATCTTTACAAAAAAAATAGTACGCTTTTTTATTTTTATATTTAAGCTTAAATTTAAAATACTTACTAAAACAAAAATATTGTCCGTAGTCGAATAGCCCTTTCGAAACTCCGCCTAATTTTCACTTAAAATTTTGCTAAAAAATACCCATTGTTCTAATCTCTTTAATAAAATTCCTGAAAATAATTTCGCGATCTATTCAATCAACAAAATACTGCTATAATCCCCTGCTACCGGGACGTCACTTTTTTATGTAAAGGGAATATAACCGACCTCTTAAAGGATTCTGGCACTTTTCCATAACTTTAAATATATATATAAAATTAAGTAGTATATATGTGGAGGTTAAAAAATGAGTACGTGTCTAAAAGGAACGGAAAATAAAATAAAATGAAGTATTTTGATCAAAATATTGGGGAACACATTCAAAAAAATATTTCTTTTGTATAAAATCTAAATATGCAATTATTTTATTTATATTTATTAATAATGAATTAAGCATTTTTAAGTAAGCGTATGACTTACGCCAATTGTCTTCTTTCTTATTTGTGTCTGTTTCTTCTACTCGACAGGTGTCGAGATTACGAGATATCTTCATGCTTTCCGAACTCAACCCATCTGCCTAAATCGACTCGATTCTCCTCCTCGTTTTACAAAACCTTCCCTAACCTCATCCTCCCACCGTTTCTTAGACCTACCCAGACCTCTTCTAACGTCTCTCTTGCACTCCCAAACCCTTCTGGGCAGTCTAGCTTCACTCATTCTCAAGATAGGTCGCAGCCATCTTAATTGACTTTATTCTGCCTGCTGAATAATGGGCTTTGTATTTACAGTCCTTCTTATGTTATTATTTCTAATGCGGATCTCGTCTAGTTTTACCGGATAATCTTCTGAGATATCTCATTGCCTGAGCCTTCAGTTTTTTCTGCTCCTTTCTGACAAGGTCCAAATTTCACTAGAATACAGTATGTGAAGTTAAAACAGATATTTAATTGCTACACTCACTTGCTTCATATTCAGGAAGCCTCTGGGAAGAAAGTAATAGAGCCTATCACCAGCAGCAGTTCTATTATCAACTGCTGCCTCCATCCTACCGCCTGACTAATATTTGTTCCCAGGTATTTAAAGCCGGAATCTGATCCCGGCTTTAAATATGGCTTGGTTCCGACGTCAGTGCTTGTTCGTCAATAGATATTCTCATCTTTTTAGATTCAACTGAAACATACCTTAGTCTTGTTTAGGATTATTTCCATCATTCTTTTGTCTACCACATCTTTCCAGATTTTTTATGTTGTAATTAAGATTTTTTGATGAGCTAGTCATAAGACTAGATCATCTGCAAAAGCAAGTTCTGAAAATTGCATCTTCTGCAGCCTCCAATTGCCAACTTTAATTTCCTTTATCTGTGCTTACATACTTTTAATACTTAATCTATGCACTTAAATCATATGTACTATGCACTCGTATCATATGTTATATGTATACATATGTCATATGTACTCTATCATATGTAATCTATGTACTTAATCTACTTTCACTTAATCTATGAAAGTGACAAAGAGATATGGTGACAAGTTATCTCTGTTTCACTCCAGATCTCGAAAGAAACTACTCTCAGACTGCATTGCTCAATCGAATATAGTTCCTGCTCAATTGTTAGAAACTTTGTATAGCCTTTATTAAATTAAAATTAATGTGTCTCTCTTATAACTCAACATCATGGGACCCTGTCGAAAACCTTCACTAAATTAATAAAACAAAAACTCCCTTTTTGAATTCATTACTTTTCTCCAGGTCCTGCCGTAAGATAAAGATTGCATCCTGCGTACACCTTTGCGATCAGAATCCTTACTGTGTTTCTTCAAGTGGCTCCACCAACCGCTCATCTTCCTTGAAGGATTCTTGATAAATCTTACTGGGTTTTCTTGAAGTGGAATGCCTCGATAGTTTCCACACACTCTATTATCTCCTTTCTTCTGAATAGGGATGATAACTGCTACTTCCTAGTCCTTTGGAATCTTCTTACGTTTCCAAGCTAGTCTCAAGTTTTTCAAAAGCAATTTCTCAGCCTTAGAACTCATAAAATTGACCCTTTCAGGCAAGACATTATTTTGACCTGGAGATTTAGCTAGTGTTATTTTGTCTAACGCTGATATTTCTTCTCTTTTATGTCATCCTCAATAAACATACAGAATGTATCACGAAGTTCTCTCGGAACTTTTATAACCTATATTTTACTCGTGAAAATTATGAAAAAGGTTCACACAAACACATGTAATAAAATATGTCGTTTGTGAGTTAAGGCTAGTTAAAGATTCGCTCAGATTTCAGCGACCCCGATGAAGCAAGATCGTAGTGAAATTTTGAAGACGTTAATTAAAGAACAGAATTTGTGATTTCTTATGGTTTTTTGAACTAAAAAATCGAATAAAATACGTTCCAGAACGTATCTGTTGTAGCTTTAAATAAATCTGGTGTATAAAAAAAAAATAAATAAATTACACAACAATTATAAATAGTAATCAATAAATAAAAATTACTCGGATAATAATTTTTTTAAATTAATGATAGAAATACAATTTCAATTATTTGAAATCTAGCGATTCGGTCAATCGCTAGATTGTTGTTGAATTTTTGACCCTTTAAAAATTTCGAATTTTTTGGTGGTGGTTACATCTATATCGATTTAATATAGAAGTATTCGAGAAAACATTTTTAGAAAATCGGTATGATTACGGCTTAAATGATCGCATAAAGTTTATTTTATGTTCACAGTTATTTTTGGGTAATTATTCCTTAAATCTGTCTATGAATTTTCTATCGGTTCAAACGATATGCGATCCCTGAATTCGATTTAGTAAATTCCTGATCGATAATCCCCAAGTTTTTGAGGTTTTGTTATGTAAAGTCTTCCAATGTTAGAGTGATACCAATTTTTTTTTGGAATCCGACACTCGAATGTCTATGAAATACTTTCAACTAATCCATCAAAGGCATTTTATCGGCTCGATAATTAGCTCCGAAAGGCCTTTGGAATAAAGTCCATATAATTTGAAATCTAGACGTTTAATATTGTGTAATTTTAAGTTACGAGACTTTTTTTTTATGTATTATTATAATAATGTAATGACATCTGTTATAAATGGATACGAATATGTAAATTTAGATTTTACATGATACATGATATCTGATAGTAACATATACGAATGAATTCCATCCTCTCGATCCGACCGGACATTTGTTTTCTTTAGGTCATTATAAAAAAAATGTGTTTCAGCTTATGAATTGATTTTTCTTTTCTAAAAACATATATCATCCATATTTATATATATATATATGTATGTGTGTGTGTGTGTGTTATTATTATTAATTAAAATATAAGATAATATTTAAAAATATTAGTTAATTATTAACTAAAATATTACTTCCTTCTTTTCTTCTCCTGATATATGACTTCCGTTTTTTGTGTATTAATAGCTAATAAATTCTGGAAGAATTATTCTCCAAATAAACTGTAAATAATTTTGTTTATGACAATTAAAAATTATTATAGTTTTAGAATCTAAATAGCTTTATTTTTAGTACTAGTATATTATTTTTTGTTTTATGATATTTATTGCAACGAAATGTTATTTAAATATTTACGGACGCTTTATAGTTATTAAAAACTGGAAAAAAAAACATTTTTTTTAAGTATACGCGTATTTTTAGTAATGGCGTTTTGTAAACACTTATTCGGTCATCTTAGATAACTAAAGCAGATTTTAAAATGAATAAAAAATTAAGCCTTGGAGAAAAAAAGAAATAAAAAAATAATTTTTCCTGCTTTTTCCAAATTTCAAATCATTTACATTTTTTATATATCGAATTAACAATAGTTTCCTGAAAGAATCTTTTCTCCGCTACTAAACTTAGAATCACGTTAAAGATTCTTAAAGTATACCCTATGTTTTATTAATTATAGAGAGGAAATAAAAAAAATAAATTAATTTAAAAATACATGATGAACTAAAATTTGATATGATTTTCATTAAATTAAATAAACCATCCGTAATTATTATTTTTTAAATAAAAACCCTCAATTAAGAATATATATTGTCGCGTGTTACCGGTTCAACAAGGATATTGAGAGGTGGTACACGTAAAATATCTTACAAATACAATTTATGTAGTCTTAAATAAATCACCGTATACAAAATAAGTCGATTATTAATAAAAAAATTCAATTACAATTTTACTCTTAACCTTTTTATTATAGCTAATAAAAAATAAAAAAAGTTACATTTTATTATATTTCAATAATAAATAAGATATCAATACAAAATCAATAGTCAATTTGATTCTAACATTGTTTGATTCTAATATTTCAAAAAAAAACCGGCTCACACTTCTATCAGTAAATTATTTCGCTTGGACTCCTTTCATAACGAACTCACCAAACAGCTTCCCGTACATAACCACAGACAACACATCATTCCAAAACGGAATACTCTAGTACTCCGGGCTTAAGGCTCGACTTATAGTAACAGCCACAGACCTACTCTTTTGTTCGTTGAAGCGTAATGATTTCTATTGTCCGAAACATCTACAATTCTGGAAATTTTTCCTAGAGAAAGAAATTCTTTGGTGTTTGTTCTGGACGTCTATTTTCAATCTGTTTTTCGATTTCCTTCTATATTTTCTCTTTCTTTCTTATTCTGGAACTTTCTAATACTAAAAGCTTCTCTACTTGTTACAATTTATGTATATATATATATTTTTTTATTTTATGGTCTAAACAGCAGTAGTTTCTGGTTCAGCAGAATCAATCGATATCCGAACAGCAATTTTACATTACAAATTTTTAATTACAAAATATTAATTATTATCGCCCTCGGCCACCTTTCTGCTGACGGGTTCTAATTAATGACAAGTCTGACCCGGTGATCCACGCGCGTAATAACATAAGCTCATTAAACGAAGAGAGATGTAACCGCCTACGGCACTCAATAAAAAAAAATATATAAAATAATATCTACAGCCTTCCCAAATATCATACGAATCGATAAAAGAATTAAAAGATATAGAAAATTATGAGTCTGAATTTTCTGTTTATTTTTTATTTACAAAACGAATTCTTAGGTATGCGATTTTCATATTTAAAAAAAT
>JAAAKQ030157884.1:0-12797 GCA_010016005.3 Zanna intricata | reverse complement strand
AAGGGGCCTTTTACACCCCTTACGGATTTTTAGCATTATTTTATATTTTAGTTAAATATGTACTGTGATATTAGTTCGAAGATTTACCTGTTTTAAGTTTTAAATTAGTTTATCTGTGATATTAGTTGTAAGATTTATTATATTTTAGTTCTTAAGTTTTAAAAATATCTTTCCATGTTATGTTAGCTTTAAGTTTTATTTTATTTATCCTATTTTAATCTATTTTTAGCTTTTAACATTTAAATCTTATATTTTGTGATATTAGATGTAAGTTTTAGTGATTTTTTTTCTTTTATTTTTATTTATTAGTATTTCATTTTATTTTAATCCGGGCGATAATAACGTTTAACGTTGTTCGCCCACAAAAAAAAAAAAAAAAAAAACAACAATAATATACAACATTTATGTACATACTACAATCATGATTGTGACAAAAATCAATGAAAATATATTACAATATAATATATAAATATTTGAATCATTCACAATATTATTTAATTTGAAAAATATCAATAAAACATTAAAAATATGTTATTACGTCTTTAAAATATTATTTAATTCAATCACATAGATAGATAATAAACAATTAAATCAACAACCATTGCTAGACTGTTGTAACATAATAAACTTCGATAAAAATTTAATGTGTCTATTGCATAGATGATGAAATCTAATTTAATGTATACTAATGAATATTTACAATAGTAAGTCCTTAACATAAAAGTTAAGGAAAGCCATTTTTTGCGTTGATGAGGATAATATAAATAATTCTTAGACTAACATGTTTTTAAATAGATTACATTAACCTTTGGAGTAGTTGCAGTGACCTAAGTAAGTAATTGGAATTTTTGTAACTTCTGAAGATCGCTCTGAAGGAACTGATCTGTAGAAAAACAAATGAATATATTTACATGCTGTAATGTGTAATATACGATTTCAAGTAATTTGGTTTTTATCCGGAAATAACATTCCGGCTAACATGAAAACAGAAGTTTTAGCCCTAACACTTCTGTTAACTTTATTGTATAAACACAAGATAGTAATATTTCTTTACAAAACAACTCTTTTCTGACGTTTCTAAGTATCCTGTCTGGTAAATTGCGAATAATTAAATCTAAATCAAACATCTTTTATGAGTATATAAAGTTATTAATAGTATATAAAAGTTAAGAGTATATAAAAGTTCAAAATAGTAAAAATGTAAAATTTAATTGCAACATAAATTAGTTTTCATTCCAAAAAAAATGTACGTTCGTTTGGGCGTCTCAAAACAGGCAGAGGTAAAAACATCGGCTCACCTGATAAGTACACTTTGAGTAGATGATATTAACATGTTACATATGATATAAAGATATGAATAAAAAAAAAAAATTAAGCATAAATTAAAATCTACCATTAAATGCGAATACAACAAACAAAATAAACGATTTTGACCTCAAAATCACGAAAAAAACAGTAAACAATAATAACGATAAAGCTCCACAATACCTCAAACCACACTACTGCACACAAACCTCTGCTTTTATCAGAATCATCATTAATAGATTACTCAACACATCCATGTCACCAGAAATTCAATATTCGTTATTCAATGTCGTTAGGATCACAGAACAATATTAAAATACCTAACATACACAAATAGGATAAAACAACGTATTCACTGGCCCAGTCTCATACAAAATAGATGAAATAAAAATAAAAATACATATATATCACAAACAATATTAAAAAATATATATAAAACAATATTAAAAAAAGAACAAACTTCACAAAGCTGGAAACAATTTAGCATTCGGTACAAAGAAAAAAGAAAAACAAACCATCAACAAGAAGACACGAAAAAAAACAACGCCCCAGGAGTATATAAACTAAACTGCATAAAATTCAACATTAAATGAGCAAATAGACATGGCTTCAAACAAAGACACAATGAACAGATATAAGCGCCTAATAGTAACATCAAGGAGCATTTGTCAACCATCTCAGAAGATTACACCTAAGGTAATATTAACATCAATCAAGATATTGTATAATATAAACTATTTGTTCCGTTTTCCAGATGTTCTGAAAAACAAACTTGATGTTACGCAAAATAATTTAAATTTATTAGTCGTAGAAATAATAAGAAAAGAGAACGAATAAAACTTAGAGAGAGAAGCGGCTCTGCTTGGTTAATGCTTAATCCTTTGGTGTCACGTATTCAGAAGAACCATTACAGATTAAATACTTTTTTACCTTAATTAGAAGTTTTTAATTTAATATAAAGCTGTTAGTATCCGGATTAGCTATCTGCCACCTAGAATTAAAATGAATAAAAACCCTGTGGTTTGGATAAAACCCTGATTTAGTTCAGATATTATCAGTCTCTTGAGATGTTTATTTTTTTTATTTTTTCGCTTTTTTTCATTAACTTAGTTATTATTATATGGACTAGCAAATCATTCCTATCTCTTTAAAAGCATTATTTAGAAGTAACATTAGATGACAGTTTTCTGATCACATGAGTTTTAATATAAGACAAAAAAAATTTCCGTTAATTACCCAACAATGTGAAACATAATCATTTAATAGATTATCAACAGATATTAAGATTTCTATAATATGGTATAGTATATACCTACCTTCGTAGTAAGAAAAAGTTTACGTCCAAACACAGAGATGGCATAAGTATGACTAAATAGCAATAATATTTGTTAAGTATGAATTTTTATATGGCCTGCTGCGTAGTTTTGGATGTTTTCGTTTAGTAGCTTATTATCTGAGTCAACAGAGATTTAACCTCGAAAAAATTTACTACAAGAAATAAATTACTGGAATGGGTTCTGAAAAATATGTAGGATAAAACTGTGCCCTAACGGACATAACAATTAACGATTTAATTTTTTTATTAACAAATTAAGGAAAATGTTTAGTTTTTCGCCAATAGCGGCTTTATTTTTAACGCATGTATAAATAAATAACATCAATAGATAGCTGAGAAAATTTTGCATTAAATTTCCAGGCTTTTTTTTTCTAAGGCGCTAGAAAATTTACAGTAAACACAAAAATCGTGCTTTAGCATGATTTATATAACCGTACGTATATTTAGCACTGTACATAACCGTAGAAAGCGTAACTTGAAGGTGCTGCACAATAAATAAACTTTCATAATTATATTCCTATTAGAGATAAATAAAAAATTCAAAAAGGTTCGGATTCATAAAACCCAAAGCTATAAATTAGTATTTTTCTTCGAAATATTTTTAATTTTTGATTGTCCAATAATCCGTTATCTACCTGTGAAAATGTTAAAGTTATTTTTAAAACGCCTATACGCTTAACGATAAGCAAATTGCAAAAATGAAAAGTCAATATATTCTGTTCTTGAGCTTACTGTCTCAGAGTATAGTTTACTATACTCATTCCATTAGGGATATCTCCTCTATACCTTATTACTTATTTATTTATCAACATTTGAAAAAGCCTTTTTTTAGAAATTGCGTGTTTTGGTACCTTCGCTAACGCTCAAATCCAACCATCATTAATTTTGTTTTTCAGATATAAAAATATTTTAATTGTTATTTATAAGGTAAAAAATGTATTTTAAGATGTCTTTGATGGTATTACCACCAAATTTTTTAATGAATTTTAGTAAATGTAAATATTAATATAACTAAACTCATGAAAATGACGCTATAAACAAATTGTATAAAAATGAATGAAAACAGGTATTTTTATGCAACTTCGTAGATTTATGTAAACATACGTCATTTATCAACATTTAACCTTAGGTTTGATTGATTTTGGAAAATTTTACATTTTTTTTCTATTTGTGGAAATTTATCTATATTTTTAATTATTTAATTTTTAGTCAGTATTTTATTTTTAATTTTATGAAAAATAAATACCATCAGTAGAAAACTAAGAAAATTTTACATAAAAAACAAAGTACTCGAACACGTTTTTACTACAAGCAAAATTAAGAAATTTTGGATAAATTATATTAATTTATCCAAAATAAACGATCTGGTCTGTACAATATACGAGAAGGTACTCAAATTCCAAGCAACTCTACAAAGCGCGATTTTGATGCTTATTGTAAAATTCGCTAACGCCCTTAGAAAAACAGGAAAGTTTTTTATGTAAAATTTCCTCAGCCATCTATTGGTGCTTTTTATTTTTACATGCAGTTAAAAATAAAGCCGCTATTGGCGAAAAACTAAAACGTTTTCCTTAATCTGTTAATAAATAAATTTAATAGTTATTTTCTTATGTCTGCTTGGGCACACATTTATTCTACATACTTATCTGAACCTACTCCAGTAATTTACTTACTATAATGAATTTTTTCAAGGTTAAGGTCTTTTTTAGTCTCTGTTAACTCAGCTATATTTGTGGCAGTCGAGTAAAGCAAACAAGTTTTGACATTTTCTGAAAAGTGGATGAAATTGAATTTCATGCTCTTACATGCCCTAAGTACAAAACACTAAGTAATAAAAGATGTAGCCCTGTCGCATATAAAAGAATTAGATTCCACTTTAAAGGATTCTTCCCCTTCATTTTCGACAGTAAAATAATGGGCTATTGAATTTTAAAATGTTCGATATTCTGATCTACGTAGCAGAGCGTCTTGGCATTATATCCAGACGCCCCGGGTACGAATCCAATCAGACTGGGCTTTCCTCATAGGCTATATCTATATAGATTGCGTCCATTACACTTGTAAAGTTTTGGATATGAGAAAGCTTTCCGTTTGATAGGTACCACATTTTTTAATCGTCGACCCAAAAACGCACGAATTAAACAGTTCTGAAGGGTGTTATTATGTGAATTATCTGAACGCCATTCCGTCGATTTTCTTTGACATTCTACTATAATAAACAAAACATGGATTCAACATTACATGCCAGAGACCAAACACAAGTAAATAGTAGATGAAAGTGCGGTAAAGAAAACAAAACCGATTCCAGCTGCAGGAAATGTCAGCTACAGTTATTTGGAATTATCTGGTGTGGTGCTTAAAGACTATCTGGAAAAAGGCAGGATCAACACCGGAGAGTACTACGCTTCCGTACTGCATCAATTGAAAGATATTATTTTAACTAAATCTCTACATCTGGTCAAAAAGAAAGTTTTCTTTCTTTTAATAAAGTCAAAACTTTATGAACTAAGATTCGAAGTACTTCCACATGCGTCTTGTATGCCGGATTTGGCTTACAATGATTAATCCCTCTTCCCGAATTTGAAAAAATGGCTTACGGATTATGATTCGCGTAAAGTAAGCTCAAAGTTGAGACAACCGTTTGTTTTCCAGAATTGAACAAATTTTAATATGCTGAGGATGTTAGAAAGTTGAAAATTGTTGGTCGAAATGTCTTGCAAGGTGACTACATTAAGCAAATTTAAAAAAAAATATTTCTCAGAAATCTTTTTTCTTTGTTCAGTCCGAGAACATTTCGAACGGTCGTCATAAAATAACTATACTGTATTAATAGTTATCTGAATAGTCAAATTAATTGTGGTTAGCAAGTAATATAGCCAAATTATCTGAATAGTCAAATTAATTGTAGTTAGCAAGTAATATACCCAAAAATATGTTTTAATGTTTACCAGATCTTAAAAAACCTAATATTTTATATTATTTTATTTAATGTTTTTTTTTTTTATTTTTACTTTATTTTGTTAATTTTCGTCGAATTTGATCAGTTTTTGAGAATATTACTTGTTAATTTTTACGAAATATCAATCAATCAATGTTAAGTTTATGTTACTGCATTCATTAGATCTTATTTATTTTTAAATCGATTGCTAATTATTTAAATACTGTCATAACGTGTTAAAATGATTATAGTTTTATAATGAAATCTATTGTAATTCCCAGGACGATATTGATAACAAGATTATTTATTCATTTTTTTAAAATATATTACATATTATTAATGTATAAAATGTATTGATTTCAATCTATTCTTGAGCTGTTTATTTTCGAAAGAGTTTGTAGTCAATTAAAAAAGATAAAGTTTGTAGTAAAAGATTAAAAAAGATATTATAGAACATATACATTTTAAAATATTAAGAATTGCTTAAACACTACAATGAAATAATTTTCATCCCTTTTCGATTTACGCTTTTTTATATCAGATTTAGATGATCTGATCAACGCTCATATGATTGATGATTCTAACAGTAGATTATTTTTGTGAAAACTCTTTTATAATTCCTGCTGAAACTGTTTTTATCTGATTCCTTGGATTTTGTGTATTCTACGTTTTATTAAGTTGAAGCTGAAGATTTATAAAACAAGTGTATAAAGTCAAAATATGAATTTCACGGTATGTAAAATTGCAGACCATGATTTACAATAATTGAACGTCAACGACGAAAGCAATACAATTTTAGAATATCTCTTTAAGCGTCTCCTGTAACTTAAATTCGCATTATTTTTCTATGAAAAATAATCAAATTACCAGGTAATACGTAAGATTAAGTTTTACTATTTAATTTGACATTTTATTAATTTCACATTTTATTTTAAATTGTTGTAGCAGTACTCAACAATTGATCTGAATAAAAGTAAATCTCAATAACGTAATTGGTAGTTCGTCTATATTATAATAATGGTTTAAAACAGTGAACAATTTTTTTGTTTAATAACCACAATAATATTAGAGAAGTGTTCTCAAAAGAGAATAATACTCTCATTAATTAAGTAAATTCTCTAGTTCTGAATAACATTAAATACATTTATTAAGTAATTAATTCGGTAATAGTGACTATTTAAATATTTGATTTCGTTTTAGAGAAGGGATTGAAATTAAATTTATGTAGTTTTGTAAAAAGTTGTTAATCGCATTTAGTTTATACACACACACACACACACACACACACACATATTATATAATAAACTTCTTTTGTTTAAAAATGTCAGCGTTGGTTCTGTAAGAAAAGATAAAGTTATTTTATTCTATCGTTATTCACTACTTTATCCAGTACATTAGTACGACTAACTTGGTCGTTAAATTAGAAAAGGACCAGGAAAGTGAGTACAAAAGGGGTAACAGGGAAATAAAAGAGAGTAGTACTGGGGAGAGGTAAGAAATACAGATTAAATGGTAGAATATTTTATTATTAAGTGAGACATGTCTTACTTCCTTCATAATAATTATAATAATAGTAACGAATATTCGTTCATTTTCTTCTATTCTTACGAACAAAAGGACTTAAAATTGTGTTCATTTAGGATTATTATTACATAAAGTGGATTGATGTTAAATATACTAAACGAAACTATAAAATATAATAATAAAATATACATAATAAAAATCGAATGGCAATTATTTTAAATAATGATTTCTTTTCCTTTACTACATATAGTACGTTCGAAAAGTTGCTGTGAAATAGAATTCTGGAATTGTAATGAAGAAACTTTCTTAATTATTAATTTGTATTTTTATTTCATTATTTTGAAATATATATGTTGTACAGAAATTGACATTAAAATAACTGGAATTGTTTATAAAAGGAGTTGAAAAGGACTTCCTCTAGCATCAGTAAAACTCTTCACGCGTTTCAATTTGTTTACAAACACTTTAACCAGCTGATGTACTGGAATGTCTCGTACGAATGCTGTTATAGCGGTTTTTAGTTCGTCAATCGTGCGTGGTGTGTTGCGTTACATTCTTGTTTCGCTGTCTCCCATAGAAAGAAATTTGGAAGAGTTAGATCGGGCAATCGTGTTTGAATCAGACGGCCACAAACCCCTCAAAATAACTCGTTCACCAAAAAAACATCTCGTAAAAAAAGTCGTTGACCTGTTAGCTGTGTGGGCTGTGACGTCATCTTGTTGGACCAAACGTAATTGATTTCCATTTCTGATAACCGACTAATGAAGATTCTTAAAACAGCACAATAATGATAACTATTAATTGTTTTATCAAAAACCAATGGACTCAAAATGGCGTTTTTAATTGCACCTACCAAGACTTCATTTTTCGCTTCGTGTAAACATTGTTCGTGTAATTCGTATGGATTAGATTTCGAACACAGTTGAACACAGTCCTGTATTTTGTGATAAATATATCCTTCCAAATAAGATTACGATTCATTCAGTAATGGAAAAAATACCTACGGAATTCGGGTTATAAAATGTTTAAAGCATTGACAATAATTTAATATTTTGGCGTGATTTGTAGGTTTCAGTTTTTGAACACACACACTAGTTGTAGAGGGAAAAGTTTCAGTTCTTTTCTTCCAGCTAGCTTTATCTGCGGTATCAACTCTGATATCTTGGTACCATACTAAATTACGAATCGACTTTGATGGATTTTCGGCCACAGAATTCGAAATATCAAGGAGTCTGTTTGGTTTAGGTGATCTTTCACTTCGATCAGCGTCTTCGATGTGGCGTCAGCATGTGGCCCGAAATTTTTTGGGAGAGTTCGAACTCCATTACGGCGAGGAACAGGGGTATTTGGGGAATTTTCATACTGCACAGAGACTTTCGGAACGCACTGTACTTATAGATTTGCAATATTAGAGTATGGAATAAGTTTGCTGAATATAGATAACTAAAATTCTTCCCGCAAAATTAATACTAAACAAAACTCTAATATACGGTCAAGAAACATATGGATTTTTGGAATCTATAAATAATGCTATAATTATCATTTACTACAGTAAATGATAATTATAGTATTCGTAGGTGAATTCTTATATAATATTAAACTGCATCACTATAGTAATTGCACTGCTTCACTATTGAAAACAATATAAATATATATATATTTATTATGAATTGTAATTTTTTTGACTTTAGATTACTTCATTATTACTAGATATTATCACCTGTTATGTTATATAAAATTTAATGAATAATATATAAATATATATGTATAAAATAATAATAATGTTATTTTATTTTCAGATGCCCGACAGAATGAAGGAGTGGTCGCTACGAAGAGTAGCGATAGCAGTGCTAATTGTGGCCCTTCTTGTCCCTAGTTCTCTTCAAGGTAAAGGTATGAAAATTGTTGGATCTTTTTTTAATTGAAGGCATAGTCGTTTATTAAAATTATATTTCACTAGTTTTACTTATACTTAGTTTTACTTAATGTTTTAAGTTTTAATAACTAAATTCTAGTCCGTTATTGAGATCATTGGTCTGGTGTATAAATAGGTTTTAGCAGTTATTAAAAAAAATTGATATGAATTTAATTCTTATCATCAAGTTGCATTTTAAAACTTTATTAATGAATGTTTATATGACTTACGAATATTTTAACTTACAAAATATTGAAAATATTTTACTTATATTCACAGTACAGTTAAAATTAATGTTTAACAAAAATTTCTTCTTTGATTTAAATAATTGAGACGTCTTATTGCAATATGTATAATCGATTTCAAATCATGAATTTTTTTTTATTAAAAAGCGATCGCATTTGGCTGCTATACTATACTTTCTATCTTTTCAATTTTTATACGTCTGCCCAAAAAGGAGTGTAATGTATTTAGGGTGTATGTTTATTGTTCCACTGCAGCAGTTCATTGGGTAAACTGATTTAGATGTATGACTCTCCTTGGAATTATTACGTTACAGGAAGTGTCATATGCATATGTATATGTATAAGTAGTAGTGGAGAATTTCCTGCTGAAACACAACATTAAAGAAATGAATTATTGAATTGTGAGCCTCTTATCATTGTGTGAACTTAATGATTCGTATCAATCGAATGAATAATATTATAAAAATAATAGAATTAAATTAACGTTAAATAAAATAAATTAAACAAATTTCTATTTAATAAAGCTTTCAGTTTAATAATAAATGGGCTACCTGTGGGGGACTGCGTGTGAGGCTAGAATGGTGAGTGGTCACCTTGTATTAGGTTAGATCAGTCATCAGCATCAATTAACACATCACATCAATTAACACATCATAAACACAGCCCTTGTTTGGGAAGTGCAATGAGATGCTATTTTGGTTATTAACACGGGGTGTTTGTTAATAAGTTGAAGGTTAACTTTTGTATGAATCAGGTACACTCGCGACCTAACAGATCACGATTTTTCGGAATGGTTATATCATCATAATCTTCCAATTTTCAAAATTCAAACGGGGTATTTGCTAGTATAATACAAACTCACATTGGAATCAAAATCAGAACAAAAAAAGCAATGTTTTTTTTTGGAATCGTGTTTTTTTTTTTTTTTAGTTTTTAATAATTAGTCATCTCTTGTTTCCATTTTTCTTTTTCCAATAAATTTTTTTTTATTTCAGCCATTTTTTTAATAGTTTAGCTTTTTAAAGAGGTTGAGCAACATTTATTAGAAAAGATTTCAGTTTAAAAAATTACAAAATGCATTTAGATCTAAGTTTAGTTGAGTTTAATTTTGATTCGTTGATAAGTATGATAAATTTGAAAACAGAGTTACCAAATGCTTAGAAATTAAACTTTCAAATTAGTATAAGTTTTTTCCAAAGATCTTTTGAAACTAATCAGGTTTTATCTTCTTTCAAGTAATCGCTAGTTTAATTACACCATTAAATAAAAAACAAGACTAAAATAAAGTAATATCAGTAATTTAATTTTCACTTTAGGAAAATTAAAAGAAAAAGGTTATTACCACAGTTTTAAATTACTCATATAAATTTTATTTCATGAAAAAAACAATTAAATACCACTGGCAACAGACTAGTTAGAAATTCATTATTAACGGATAATTGAAAAGATAGTTCAACTAAAAGTTTTATTTATATATATATTTCTTGTTAATTCAATCAAAATTTCAAAATTTTTTTACAATAGTTTCAAAATATGTACCTCTAAGATACTTATGAAGATTATTGAAATTAAAAATACTTTTTTAAATGTTGAAAATACCGTCAAATAAATGAAAAAAATATATATATTTTTAGAGAATGTATTTTAGGCATATTTTTCAGACAAATTAACTTTTTCTAGATAATTTAACTAAAGAATATTCAAAAATCCAAAGTAATCTAATGTCTTTCAAAAATGTTTGACTTTTTTTCCCAAGTAGGCCATTTGGAATACTATCTGATCCATATCAAAAATGTTTTAAAAAAATACCGTTAATTCTAAGTCCGTTAAAAAATTATCGTATTCACTCATGATTCATTTTATGAAAATATTGTCATTTACGGTAATAGACCTAATAACAATAATCATAAAACACGCGTGTCCATTCTCATATTATATTCCCGTGACAGCTAAAATGATGAGTTGTAAATTCACAAAGGAATAAACGTAAATCATAAAATTAAATGTTAAATTAGGATCCATTCTAATAAATGTAATTTATTTGCTTTGTTTATATTACTCGCTCTGCAAGTACACTAATTTATCTGGCTTGTAGATTTTCCTAATTTTATAATAATAATAAAATTTGTTTAATTCCCAAAAGTTACTATATATATATATAATTACTATATATATATGTATACATGTTGTGTTACTACTACTCTATATTTTATTTATGAATAAATTTATTCCTAGGAATATTAATAATCTTCACTCATATTTTGCATTACTTTTAACTGCTTTTAACAGAAATACTTATAAGATAGTTTTTTAAATTTTTTTCTGAAAATATATATAATTTTCTTTTTAAATTCTCGGTAAACGTTTTACCATTTTTTACATCCTTGTACTTGTACTTAACTTGATTTATTAATAACTGATTAACCTCTGATTGTAAAAACATTTTTACAATAAATAATAATTCAATAATAGTAATAAAAAGAAGGAAAAAAAATATGTACATAAAAATCAAATTTTTATGTACTTTTAAAAATCTGTATATGTAATTTAATAGACGTATAAGGAAATCATGTGATGTTCACATCAGATTTGGTGAAACATCTGATTATTTAATATTAATTGAAAATTATTGTCTAGAATCGTATTATTTTTATATGTGCATTTCTTTCAGTCTACTTGATAATAAATATCGCTATAAAATTTAGTAAAATTCCCCGGTTTCGTTTTCATTTTGTTGATGGTTTTATCATAATAATTTTTTAAAAAATAGTATTATTTATGATAATTTTATCAAGCAAGGCCCGTTGTTATGATTATATAATTATTAAATAATCGAATCCATTTAACGACAATTTTATAAATTGTTGAGTCCAAGCGCTTTCGGAACGTAATTGTTCCATCATCAGGAACTCAAAGATATGTTTTTTAATTTTGTTAAAACTAAAACTTCATATTCTGTGTAAAATGTTTATGTAATTTATAAGACTATACTTCATACACATCATCCTCACTCATCCTCTGAAGCAATACCTTACGGTGGTTCCGGAGGCTAAACAGAAAAACAGAGAGAGAGAAATTATATAACGGTGGTCGTTATATGTTTAAAATTATGTGTCTTACGACCTTGGATGATCGAGATAACCTGAGAAGAAAATATTAGAAAACGTGGTGCTGTAGGAGAATGTTAAAACTCAGGTGGGTGAATAAAGTGACAAATTAAGAGGTGTTCGATGAGGCAAAATAAAATGTTCGATGAGATGTTTATGAGGCAAATCGATGAAAAAAGAAGTATTTGGAAAAATATAGTTAAAAGAAGAGTCAGGCTTATAGGCCACATATTAAGGCATCCTGGAATAGTCGCTTTGATATTGGAGGGACTGGTAAAGGGAAACATTTTGCAGACAGGCAACGTTTGGTATATGTAAAACAAATTGTTAGGGATGGGTAGGATGTAGAAGGTACAGGGTCTGTATAATAAGTAACCGGACTGAGCCTGCCCCGCGCCGTCATAGCGTCTGCTAACCGGTATCTGGT
>JAAAKQ030157873.1:0-12797 GCA_010016005.3 Zanna intricata | reverse complement strand
GGAATATGTAAAACAAATTGTTAGGGATGTAGGATGTATAACGAAATGAAACGACTGGCACTGGATAGGGAATCTTGAAGAGCTGTATCAAACCAGTCAAATGACTGAAGACAAAAAAAAAAAAAAATTATATTACCTTTGAACAACTATCTTATTTGATGACCAATAAACATTCCTTCTTTAATTTTTCCTTCACTTACATTGGGAAATATTTGCTTAATGTACAAAAATCTGGTAGTATCCTTCTTCATTGTTTTTACAAAATTTTTCATTACTTCAAGCTTGATATGGAGAAGGTTAAAAATAGTTTCTTGGGTTCAACTAAGGGCTCATAAATAATATTTTTCCCATTTGGAATTAAATTGTTTCGTTTCTCCCACTCTTTGATAACATAATTTTTATCCCTAGCTCAGCTGTATCATTCACAAAGAAAAGACATGAACTTAAGATAGCCTAACTGCATGCCTAACAAAGTAGCTATAACTTTCAAATCATCACATATGTTCCAGTTATGTTTTTATATGTATTTTTTCAAGAATGTCTCATCACATCATATATCTCTTTCAAATCAATATCATAAGCGATTTATGACAAAGATATTTGTTGCCGTTGTATAGTTGAACCACTTTTAAACTATACTTGGATGAATCTATGAATAGGTGCCCGTCCTAAGGTTTATGAACTTGTTCTAAGTGCCAACATAAGCTCATCAGTATATGTGAAATAAACCAAATTATTTTCATCAATAAAGTATTGAGAAAATTCTTTTTGTTGGTTTCAAAAGCCCAAAATTTTTGTATTTTTTTGAAGTAAATTCCAACCTTACAGTATTGATCCTAACAGTTCAGCTTGATTTTTTGATAACTTTGAATCCCTAACCAAGTCATTTAATTCATCTTGTGATATAAGATGTGGCTTATTGGAAGATAATTCAAAATCATTGTTATTTTCTTCAGTACTGCCTGACTCTTCACTGCTGCTTTCAAAACATACATACACTGATGGCTCAGGAATTAGAAAATTTCACTGTGAGATACTGGGCTGATTGTAGATCACAATGAAGGATATTTTTTTACAGTATGTTTAGATTTGTTAGAAATTCCAATCGCACTTATTAAACAAAAGTAACAATCAGTTACATGATCCTTTGGTTCACACCAAACCTTAGGTACACCATGGTAAAGCATTCCATGTACCTTTCAGCCATCCTCTTAAATATACAGAATAATTAGTGCATACTATATGAGGTGCCTACCTCTTATCCTGATCACCAAATTTTACATTGAAAGTACAAGTGATAGGCTTTTGTAATTAAAGGTGTAATTTTTTCTACTTGATTTTACGGTAAACTCACCACATACATTACAAAAGGCATCCACATAATTTACGCAGCTTTTAGTCATTATGACACTACACTGTTAATAAACTTATGCTGAACAAAATGAATTCATTCCTAAATGCAGTGCTTTATACAAATAACAGCTATGTTTTCAACTACGTGTTTTGACCTGCACAAACATGATTAGTCTTGTCCATGAAGGCTCACTCTTCAGAATTAGTTATGATGTTATGATGCCACATATGATGTGGCTAAGATTTGATTTAATTCTTTGTCTAGTATTGTTTATTTATAGCTTAACAATGTTAAACAATAAAAAATGAGCTAACAAAATATAATATACAAGCTTTAAATGCATTGAGCTACTTTAGTAAAAAAGAATGTCTTTACCATGTAGAGGATTCAAAAAATTTTATCTGACTGTCAGCAATATTTCAAAGTAAGACGGTTATACGAGTATAGGATTATGGTACCTTAATAATTCTGATCAAGTTCATCGTACCTACCTGTAATTGTTGATGTTTAATGTACTTTTCATGCAAAATTTCAAAAAAAGTAGTTGAAACTTTTAGCCGAAAAAATGAAACATTTTTGCATTTTTAATAGATGTTTTATCAAGCAATTGTTAGTTGTTAATTAATGCAATTTATATTATTTATTAATTTTCTTATTTAAATGAAGAAGACGGTTGCTAACTTTGTATGTTTCCTGTAAAAAATAAATCCAGTTTAAGAAATATACAAAGAAATAAGACATAACTTCATTATTTTTTAAATTTCACCTTTTAAAATTGGAACAAACCTTTTAAAATTGGAACCAAATCAAGAGTTTTTGGTTTAATTTCTTTATTCTGGAATTTAAGTAGTAATATAATTAGTATTTCTAAATTAAAATTTTTTTTAATAGTTAATTTTACTCCAAAAATCATTTGTTTTTCATCTTATTTTCCTTTTTAAAATATTTCTAGTTATATTCATAGAGTGAAAGAACTATTTACATAGGAATTTATTGGTCTACTTTGGGACACTTGAGCTAACAGACTTTTCATTGTAATTGCTACTGAGCTATACATATGCATCGGTTATAAGTTTTTGCAAGATGTACATCACTTAAATTTTGGAATCATACATACTTTTTACTAAAAAGTGTAGTTTTTTTATAGAATATTCTAGATTAGTTCTTATTTTAACACTTGCTGTCGGTTACATTAAAATAATTTTTTTTAAACAGTAATAATTATCAAAATCAGACATTACAAAAAATGTTTAATACTTATAATTTTGGTAAACTATTATTTTGTATTGTGTGTAATATTGATGACAGACATTCTATTTCTATTCTATTGAAAATTGATGGTAATTACTGATGTACAAGCAGCCTTCATAGATTGACAGTTATAGAATTTTTGGTTCAAATTTCAAATACTAAATACATATTTCCTGCTTTATAACATAGTATTACTTTGAAAATTAAAAACACCAGGAAAAATAGTTTAAGGAAGTATATTTTTCACTGTGGATAATTTTGGCCTGTGACTAAATACTATTTACTCAATTTGAGGAGATGTAAATAAAAATTCCTTAAATACTTTATTTTACCAAATTTATTTTACTTTATTTTAAATTACCTTTTTTGTTTAAGATTGCTGCAAAATTTTTATTTGAAATGAAAATATAAATTATGTATGCAAAAACTCATCAAGCAAGTTGAGTTGTGCAACTCTATCTAACAAATGTAGTTTTTTATTTATTTTTTTTTTTACTCAAGTATTTTGTTTTGCTGTAAGGAAAATGGATTTTTTAATACAAAGTTGCATGATATGCCCTTGGAGTATCATGCCAAAACATTGGTACCATTTTTTGGGTGATCAAATATATATATATTCATAGCTCACATTGTAAGAAGGAGCTAACAAGGAAGCTAGAAAAGAGGCTTTGTAATCCATCATGATTGTATTTCAGATTATTGAGATAGATACTTACTTATTAGACAAGGTTATTTGATTGGCTTGATGAAGTACGATAACATTGTGAAAGATTAGTATAACATTCACTATTAGTATTACTTGGAATTAATAATGTGTTAATATTGAAGAATAACAATTATGCTATACTTCATTCAGTAATTTGTGCTACTAGTAGATCTCTGTGCTATTCAAAAAGATCATTTGGAAATATAAGTTTTTTATAATTTCAAAGGTCATTCACAGTTCAGTTTTTGCATTATTCATTACAATTTTTTCCTTACACTTAAAAATTCTAATAAAACTTAATAATTGTTTGAAGATAAGATAAAATTTTTGACTTTTTCAATTTAGTTCTATAGATATTATTTGTCAACCTTTAGATCAATTGAAAAAAAAATCATAATGAATGAAGGAATATAAGAAATGATCACAACCTACATTATTTACATAATGATGTAATTTTATTTTTAAGAACTAATAAAACATATCTTTCAGTGACCTGTACATGTATGTATTAATTACCAAGTTTCCTTCCAGTCAGCTGGTCATTTAATTCCTAGCAAGGGCTTGGCATTAATTCATGTATCTCATCTTTATTAAAAAGCTTGCATATAAAATCGTACATCAGAATATTATATTAAAATAAATCTGTAAGATGCAAAATTTCCAACAAATGCTTTTGTTAAAATGTATCCATTGATTGATTACTGTTAGAATTTAACTTATGAATTTCATATGAATCAAAATGGGAGTTTGTTGATAACAGTTAACAAACATATAATAAATATTTGGCTCAATAATTACTTAATAGTGGCGGTAGATGAGTATACTTGTGAAAACATCTGTGCACATACTTGCATACTCATTTATTTTTCATTGTAATTACAAAACTATGATTAATTACAGTTACATATTGAGGATGAGATGAGCATTTTAATGTATGAAGAACGTTAAATATAACCACAATTTAAAAACAGATTCTACCACTCCACTATGAATAAGTATTGTGATTATTCATAGTTCATATGGGTGTTATAATCATCTTATCTCTTGATTTATTGTATGCAGATAAAAACAATGAGAATTGTGTTGAAGATATACATAACTTTTGTTAGTAATTTTTGTCATAAGGTTTGTAAGACGTTTCATTAAATGAAAAAAATTGTAGAAAATGGTTTTATTTGTGATTTTTTTCTAATAGTTTTATTTACATTATTTTGGTGCTAAAAACTGGGTGAGATTATATCATGATTTTAAGCAAATACAAATCAATATTTAGTCATTGTTTGTGATGTCTTTAACAAATTTTAAGTGTATAATAGTTGTACCTTGCAGACGAGAAAGTAATTTATTAAAAAAGTGTATTATATTTTTTTGGTAAAATTTGTAGAGTAATAATGATTTGAATACACAACCGCTAACATTAGTAGCACAGGTGTGACCAATCATAGAAGAGCGGGTGCTATCAGGATTCTAAAGAAGGAAACGTCGTATTTAAAAATTATGTATACAAGTTGTATGATTTATTCAAATTTAATCGTTATATTACTTTTAATGAATGATAAGAAATTTTTTCCAATTTTTTTGATGGATATATCAGTACAATTTTTAATTTTTGTTATTGAAATAACATATTATAGTATTAATGATTCTTCTCCATAAAATAAATTAGTGAGTATTTGTCTTTATGACGATTTTCAAACTCAGATGTAAATTTCTGTCATCAAAATTGTACTATCGTTTTTTTAAAAAGTTGGTTGGTTTTTATTCATGCACTGTCCATATTGCCTTTAAAGACCGTCTGTTACTGAGAGTCGCTGACGTGATCGTATTGTGAATGAGGTGAAATCAAGTATTTGTCAGCTGTTTACATACAGACAAGGGAAAGGGGAAGAAAAGTCGTCCGAGCAGTAGTGTGCAACGCTACAGTTTTTATGGTTTTTTGATAGCGTTATATTAAATATTACTATACTTGTGTTGATTGTAAGTTCATTATTTACTGTTTCGCTTATAAAGAACAATCTTTCTTTGTGCTTTTATTCTTACAATTTGATTAGGTTATCTAAACTTAGATCAGTAGTAATTGTAAGAAAATGGTTGTAAGCACTGTACACCAAAGAACGTTGTTTCTTCGTTGACAATTATCCCGTTGATTAATCTCTTCCTTTACTTTTTGATATCTTACGTTGCATTTTATTTAATATTTTCACTCGTATTTATTGTGTAATTTTTAATTTGATGTTATTTTATAATTATTTCATTTGTTTTTATGAATAGACTTTTACAAATTATTTTGTCTGATGATGTAGTTCAATTTTCTTCGAAGTATTTATTTGTAGTAAAGATTTTTTTTTCTTAATAGCGGAATAATTTTTTAAAAGTATTTTAATGTGTATTTAACATTTTTTTGTGATAATGCCAACATTGTTAGAAAAAGCTTCAATTAAATGTGGTGCATTGCTTTTCTATAATTAAAAGATCTTTTAATTTATTTGTTTGAGAAAGAAGTTTTATTTCTACTGTAATTAATTACTAATCGAATATTACTGTGAGTTTATTTTGAAATTCTTCAAAATTAAATATGAAATATTGCTTATGAACACTTTGAATTTGTATCGAACATTATTTTCATTGATGAATTAATTTAGGTTACACTTAAGTGAAACGATATTGTTATGTGTGAAAGCATATTTTAGATTCTCTAAGTAGTATTTGAAATTAATTTGGACTGAATGCTGGCCTCCAATGAAGGAGCAGTCAAATTATGAATAAAAAATATGGTATAAATTATCAAACAAAATTTATAGCTATCTAAATAATGGAGAAAATGGAAGGTAAACTTAATTATTTCATGGAATACAAAAGTGTGTACATTGCCAATAGGAGAAAGGGAAGTAATTTTTTCCTTTCTCCTTTGCGAAAACTAACAACTATTTCAATTTGTCGAACATCCAATTGATGGTTTTTATAAAAATATTTTTTTCCTGCTGATTATGAAATGTCATTATTACTTTAATATGCAACATGATTAACTAATTATGGTTGATTATAACTGATTAATGTTATAATATTACAGCATTAATGATGCTGTACTATAACGCTTGACTATAATATATTAATAACATAATTAACTAATCGGTTCATAATTTTCACTAATTAGTGAAATTGCTGACTATTTATGATGAAGTAGGTTAAAAAAGTTAAAAATCAACCCACCGGGCTGGTCTAGTGGTTAGCACAACATCGAAAATCAGCTGATTTCGAAGTTGAGAGTTCTAAGGTTCAAATCCTAGTAAAGGTAGTTACTTTTATACGGATTTGAATACTAGATCATGGATACTGGTGTTCTTTGGTGGTTGGGTTTCAGTTAACCACACGTCTCAAGAGTGGTCGACCTGAGATTGTACAAAACTATATTCCATTCACATTCATACTCATCATCCTCATTCATCCTTTGAAGTAATATGTTACGGTAATTCCGGAGGCTAAACAGAAAAAGAGAAAGAAGGTTAAAAAAATATTAAATTATTTATTATGGTTAGTTAAAATTAAATTGAAATAAGCTATTCCTTTTAATATCAAATTTTTTTAAAATTTATATCAGATTACTTCATAAATTTTAATGTAAATATAAATTACTATTTTATTTATTTATGGTTTAGTGCTGTTTTTAGTAGTAATTTATTCTTGAAATCTTTGCAGTTTGCAGTTGCTGATTTATTAAACAATCAAGGGATAAGGGAGGAGTAAATCAGTTAATACTGGCTGGGGGCAGCAGCAGCAGAGATTAAAAAAATATAACCAGAAATCAGGTTAATTGTATATAACTTTTAGTTATTTACAATTCTTGATCTGACATCTCGTCACAGTACAGTTGCAAAAATGGAAACAGATGAACAGGTAAATTTTAACATAATTTCATATTTTTGTTGCGAGTGGAATTATTAAAAAAAGATGATTGAATAACCGGAGACCTCTTTTAACTGATTTTTTTTTTTCTTAATGTCAGTCATCTGTGTACAGATAAAGCTTTTCATGTTATTAAATGTAAAATATTGGCCACTGTCTGTTATTTTAATGATTAGAACAAAATTGCAAGTGTCAAATATCATTATAATCATGGAATTATACCTGTTAAAAGTTGGTCTTAAATTTAGTATTTGTTTTATTACATTATATTATAAATGAAATAGACAAAGATTGTATTAAAGTTTTCTAATTTTTCATAATTTATTTAATTTTACAGAAATAAGAAAATTACAGTGTCTTGTACCACACCAGATGAAAAGTTTAGAATAATGGATTTATCAATAAAAAATTTTAAATCCACTCAACATGATAATAAAAAAAATTATTGAGTTGAAAGTTATTCAGCTTTTCTTTAAAAGCTGTGGACTAGTTTTGGTGAATTATAATTTGAATTATTAGATATGTTACAGAAATGGTTCTTATATAAAAAAAATGTGCTGTAAATTAAATTGTTGGCATTTGCGATTTGTTTTTAAGTTCTGCAGTTGGACAAATTGTAGAATCAGTAGTTGTATATATATTTTTCTTGAACTTTGACTTTAGAATATATAAGGACATGCATATTAGAAAGATTGATATCAATTATTCGTGTAAACAGTTGTTTATTTGTTATCAGTATAGTAAATTGATAAATTAATTAAATATAGGGTTAATGAGCTTTGAAATGTAAATTAAATTAATTTCTGTAATTATGATATCTCATCATGATTATTACTGTGTAAATCTTTAAAATTTGTAATATTTGGATGTGTCTATTTCACATAACAGTTTACCTTTTAATTTATGGTTTTCTTTATTCACTCAGTTTTTGGCATTAAATTTTGAGTAAGCAACATCAAAATATATTGGCTGACAGATGGATTTTGTTCTAAAAAGAAACAAAAAATTATTTAAGTAATATTTTTTCCAAGTGCATTATATGTATCATGTCATATATGGAAGTTTTTACAGATAAATGGTTATTTTTTACATTATTTTATACTTAAAAAATTATAGATTGATACACAGACCTTGAAAAATCAGAAACTATAGTTACAAAATTATTGTATGCAACAGAGTGGAATATTTTAGATCTGGGTAGATTTTGGCCATTCTATTTAAAATAGATTATCATTGGTAATTTAAAAAAATGAACAAAAACTTGATTGTGTGAATGAATTCTTCAAATCATAATTAGGAAGCTTTAGTCTGCGCATGTGTGTGGTTCAAAAGTAAGGGCCCATCAGTTATATATAGTGTTTGGCAACACTGATTATTCGTATAAGCACAGTAGCTTTTAAGTGGTCTGTTTGGCGTTTAAATGCCTCATTGCTGTCATTTTATTGTTGTTTGCCTTTGTGAGGTAGTGTGCTAAACCAAATTCTGCCAGTTGTGAAGTTAGATTTGTGAATAGATCTTTAAACATAAGAAGACATAATTTTTCTGAAGTTCACCATCATTTGTGTGAAATATGGACCTACTGTAATGAGTGAAGGAAAAGCAAGGCATTGGTATAATAAGTTTAGAGGCTAGAAACAGTTCCCAAATTATTTCCTTTGTCTTCTGAATCATGTTGAATACAGAGTGTATCACAAAGTTCTCTTGGAACTTTCATAATCTATTCTACTTGTGAAAACAACAGAAAAAGTTCACATAAACATGTGTCCTAAAATGATTTGTCTGCGAGTTATGGCTAATGAAAGATTTTGCTTGGATTTTAGCTACCAGTGAAATGAGGTTGTACTGAAATTTTTTTAATATTAATTAAAGTCAGAATTAATTATTTCTCAGCTGATTTTGAAGAAGCCTGCTCCATACATTAACGCTAAGTCGGGGTTGAAAATTTCCTTCTGCAGTTTCATGAGGATTTATCTTTGCCTATGTGCCTATGTATGCTCATTGTGTAAGTTGTTGATGCCACCTTGAATGTAATTTTTCTCTTCTGTAAACAAAACATACTTGTAGAATTGACGATTTGTATTCTCCCAGTTGTAGAACTTCAAGCAAAGTGAACTATCTTTTGAGTGTCAACAGCCAGTTCAACATGTTGAACTGGCTGTTTATGATAGGATAAAACTTGTTTTGTTTAAGTGTCCTCCAAGACATCGAATGTGAACTTTCCAACTGCTTATAAAGATGTCTTGTACTGACCCCTGGACTGTGCTGAGCTTCATTGATAATAATTTCATCAATAACAATATTGTGTTGGACAGATCATTTGTCACTAGTACAAATTCTAGATAGTGATTCTATTTCCAGAAGATTGCAAAAAGTCGCACTAATTGTTTGGGATCTGGAATCCTGTTATTCAGGTAATGCATTTCATGTTCCACTGCAGCAGCTGTAGCAGTACTATTAAACATACCCAGTATGTTGGGGGGTTTCACTTATAACATATCAGCATATTCCTCTTTGTAAATAAGTACAGCATTAATTCAATGGCAAATCGATCACATTCAAACTAAAATTCATAGAAAACCTTCGTTAACAACTGATATACTTTATGTACCATACAGAATGATTTAAACACTAATGCTGTATTGCACATTGTTGATCAGCTGCTGTTTTCATTGCCAACTTTGAAATAATAATTTTTCAAATTAATTGTCATTAATAAAAAGATTATATACAAAATAATTTCTATTTTGTAATTGTGTAATTTTCAATTCAAAAAAAATTTGCATCGCCAAAAAAGAATTTGTTTATATTAAGAACTTTTGTGACAAATATAGTAATGTACTATTTCTAAATAAAATTCAAATTTTCCCAACTTCTCTTTGTTTTATTGAACTTATCTTGCACCATTTTGTTCAAAATTAAATTCTCTACAAGTTTTGTATAAAAGTTTTATTTGTTTATTACCTATTTAACAAATTTATTGGAAGCCAAAGATAAAAAATATCGGTTTTTACCCAGTTTATTAGTTTTCATCTTAGATTTCTCAAAAACTATTACAGATATGGTTATGGGATTATTACTATATTATTTGATTTTTCAGGTCAAAAACAGTAAGCAATCACCAATTTTGCTCTTTAATTAATTTTTTGTCTATGGATATTAAATTACCTTTTGAAATGTGTATTGATTCTATTTGAATTCATGACCAGAAAGCTTTAAAAACTTTCATTAAGAAAAGCAGAATTCCTAAAATATTTTTACCTGTATTTAATTGCTTTTTTCCAGAAGGAAGTATGTAATGCATTAGAACAAGCGTTGTTAGAGTTTCCTAAAGTAGTAAATGATATGAAAATTGCTCGAAATATAGCAGCACCAGCTGAAGTACGTTTGAAGAGATTTTTACACTATGGTAATGAAGAAGCTGTCTATATTCCAGGGCATAAACAGTTAAAAGTTGAGAAACTTAAAAGTATTGAAGCGTTGGTACATAAAGGAAAAGCTGCTGATGCTGTTAATATTATTTTAAAAGTATGTATGTTTTACAAGTTTTCGTCTAGCATTATTCTTTAATATGCTTTATTAAAAAAAAAAAAAAAAAAAAAAAAAAAAAAATAATTTGGATTAGGAGGAACATGTTAATTTGGCTTATTTAATTGGCTTATACATTCTGATTTCTTCATCTTTCATTGCAATAAAAAAAAATAATTAAAGTAGTATAGGTAGAGAACTGACTTTTTTTATGTTTTACATGTTTAATTTATATTCTGATACTGCAATTGAGATGAATATAAAATATTCATTAGTTACTATCGTGATTCTAAATCCTTATAAAAGGAGTAACATACTGATAAAATATTCCTTCAACATTTCCTGATGTTTCTGTAAATTTCCCAAATTTTAAAAGTTATACAGTTTTAAAAATTAAGTCCTTCGTTATTTAGAAGACAATATTAAATTTTTCATTTAGTATTATTATTATTACATGAGAAATAGGTGGTCCACCTTCACCCATTGGCCAATTGTGGTCATTATAGTGATTTAAAATTAGAATAGTATTAACAATTTGATATCTAGTAATAACCATTTAGCTGTTGGACCTTGCTGAAAAAACAGTAACAATCTTTAAATCTGGAAACGGTTAACAAAGTAATGAATACTGTTGCCATGATGATTGTTTTAAAAAGTAAGTGTGAAATATGTTGTAGAATCATTCAATTGCCCAAAATACGTATAGTTTAACATTTTTTTTAAATTAAGGAGATATTAATTAAAAAAAAAATAAATAAAAAACATCTGCTTTTAAAGTACGAGGGTTGTCTGAAAAGTTTTGAGCCTCAACATAAAGATGGTAGCACTCTTTAACAAAAGTTAGGGAATATGTTGAAAGATACTCACTAAAATTTCTGTCATTTTGGATGTTCAATTGTTGTTTGAGTAAGTTATTGTGAGTGTTTTTGTGAAAATGGATAAAATTGAATACTGTGTGACTAAATACTTGCATTTGAAAGGCAATATGCCTATGGAAATCAAAACAGTATGGTACACTGTTCACAGGGATTCTTTCCCATCATCTGCCATCATGAAAAGATGGGCAGCTGAATTTCAACATGGTTGTGCCAGCTTGGTTGATGATTAGTGTTGAGGGTGGCCAAAAATTGCAACCACCAGTGTCATCATCGAAAAATTTCACCAAATGGTTCTTGATGGCCAACGAATTAAGGTTAGAGAGATAGCAGAGGCTATGGGCAAATTGAAAATGAGTTTATCATATATTAACTGAAGGATTGGCTATGTGTAAGCTATCCATCCATTGGGTGCTGAATTTGGACCAAAAACGCATTTGAATGAACATTTTTAAGGCTCTGCTGGAGCCAGTTTAACCTTTTGGCTACGGCCATATTTTTAAATGCGGCCGATGCAAAAACTTTCAGTGGTTACGCACATGATTTCTCGTTTATTTTTCATCCGAAAAATCTCACAAAATTAGGGTAGGTTAACAAAGAATTGGTGATTCATACAGTACAAACAAAATTTTGATGTGTTAATCTTTGGAAAATGTTTTCATTCTAAAAGAAATTCAAAAATTTTTTTTGGTTTTCTAAGGTATATATTTTTCAAATGATCTGTGACCCATGTTTTTTATTACACTGTTTTAAAATTTGAAATTTTTCAGTAAATTTGGTATAAAAATTTTTTAAATCGGTCAAAAATGGTTATATAAAATAAACATAAAAATTTGTCTTTACGCTACGGAAAAAATTTCTGAGATGGCCGATGCAAATATGTCCAAGGGTTACGCACACGATTTCTCGTTTGTTTTTCATCTGAAAAATCTCGACAAATTAGGGTTGGTTAACAAAGAATTGGTGATTCATACGGTACAAACAAAATTTTGATGTGTTAAATTTTTTGTTAAATTGTTATAATCTAAATTTTTGATGCCTCAAAAGTAACAAACTAAAAGTCTTATCGGCATTATTTTTGAATGTGTTATGAAGTATAGAATTTTCTCTTTCATTCAGTGTCAAAAGCAGCTCGCCAACTTACTTGTGTCTCAAAATATTACGATTTTACAGAACGCTTGCA
>JAAAKQ030157840.1:0-12798 GCA_010016005.3 Zanna intricata | reverse complement strand
GCGAGGGGGGGGAGGGGGGAGGGGGAGGGGGGGGGGAGGGGGGAGGGGGGGAGGGAGAGAGAGAGAGAGAGAGAGAGAGAGAGAGAGAGAGTGAGATAGAAAGTGAGTGTGAGCGAGAGAGAGGGAGGGAGTACACTTACAAAACAGCGTATGAATTTTTTCTAAAAAGATAAAGAGAGGGAGGTAAAATCTCGTAATACTGTATGAATATTTTAAATACAAACCTTTCCTGTTATAAATATACCGGAGGAGAAAAATTGTAGGCGAAGTCATAATAGGATAAAAACAATATCATCGATAATAGAATTTTCATTAAAAACATCGAGTATTTATAGGTATAAAATTGAAAAACATCGATAAATAAAATAGTTCACTTCGAACACAATTTAAAAACACATGCGTATTTTTGAAAAAGGAAAAATTAATTTAACTAAATTTTTTTACTTTACTGTGTTATGCGTTTTGCAAATCCAATTATTAAACTAAACAAACTTCCGTGGTTGTTCCCTTGAAATGCAGAAAGCATTAGTTCGTGTTTTCATGTTAACTATTTCCCCAAACTTGTATTTAATAAGATTTTTCCCGATTTTATTTGTTACAGCATTTAAAAAACGAGAACACTAATTAACCAGATTAAAACTAACTAATTCTTAGAAACCAAGAGATTTCGTAATTATTAATTAATGTGAAACGGGAAAAGAGGTTTAGACGTCTCTACATACCACGTAATGATCCAGAGAAATTAACTGACTATTTTATACCGGTTCTGATTATAAGAGGAAAACATATTTACGATATGAAACAGTTAACCCGATCTGCAAAAAAAAAATTGAAACAATCCACTTGTTTAACTATCTTGCACGAGCGTGATTTTTCATTCATGCGTGCGGATAATCGTCAGTTTATCTCCTCTTAATGCGGATAACTCATCTCCGCGTAAGAAACACAATTTTTTTAATCGTTAATTCTAAGCATTGACGGAAATTTTATTTTTTTTAATGACACATAAAAGGATAAATTTATGAATATAAAATATAAAACAAACTTCAGCACCGATTTCATAAAATATTGTAACAAATAAAATAATGGAACTGTTGAAAATAACATTTTATATTGCCTTGAAAGAACGTAGTAGCTTAGCACAGATTTATTACTTGTACTAAATTTCTATAACATTTCCTTAAAAAATCACTGTTACTTTTTGTTTTGGTTTTCTTTTGATTTGTAAGTATCTGTTTTATATTAAAATTAATTTCATAAAAATATTAACACGAATAACTTCAAAGATTTTTAGGAGATAAAATTTAATTTTTATTAAAATCGTTGTCGACCTTTAGTTCTTTCAAAATCGACTAAAAAATTTTTTTGTAAAAAAAATACCAGTGGAGGGGTTACATATACCGATTTAAGAATAAAACATAGCAGTCGTTATTTTTTTATATGATCTGCGGACACAGATCGTTAAACACAGCTTAGAGTGTCGTCATTTACGATTGTTTCCAAATGATGGTAAATGACGATTTTATATTCCTCCCTCAAGCGTTACAGGTGTTATGAAATAGACACCGTAAAATTCAATTTAGAGAAATTCGTAAATGAAATTCAATTCACCGTCATTAAGTAAAACTGAAAATTTAGCGTCTTATAAGGAGACATTCCTACAGAAATACCCCTCGATTATAAACGCATAATTTTAAGTTTTATAGCAGTCGGATCGGTTTCTTCGTCTTGTAGTGCGATTAGGTAAATAAAATTAACGAAATCTTCTAGTTTACGGATATCTAAGTCGTTTTAATTCCAAAATCGCCAAATATCGAAAACACGAAATATATAAACTAGACCTCTTTTTGAACCGGATAGTGAAAGTTTATTATTATTACCACTTTTTTCCTAAATGTAATGAAATAAATTGCGTTACAAAACCGTTTTACTCTACGAAACCCATTAGGAAGGCTACAGCTATAGCACTTTCTTTTAAAAGAGAAAACTAAAAGCTAAAACAACATTAAAGTCGTTCCATTTATAAGATTTTATTTTAATATTTGATTTTAACCGGATACGAATAACTTCTAAACGTTACGAGTTTCAAATTTTCGTAAGTAAATAAAACCGGAATCGATTTTAATCGTAAAACAAATGAACCGAAAATCGATAAAAATTAAATTTAGCTAAATAAGAATTTAAAATTCCTTAAATATCCCAGTGTAAGTTTGATTTATAAGAATACCGATAATTAACTTTTTTTTGTTATCTATTCGCACCACTAATATGTGGACATAATTATTACCGGCCGCTTGAAAGATCGTATCTATATTTTAAAGTGAATGAACTATGCACACATAAATAACCGTTTATACCGTTCAGATAGCCGTATATTTTCATAATATTAACAGAAGTTTAATGACAGAGACTACTAGCTGCTAACAGTAGGGAGCATATACTAAAAAGAGGGGAAAGTAAATTGCAAATATTACCCAGGACGAAGGCGAAACCGTGTGACTGAAGCGATCGAAACCTTAATAAAATAAGAACAGATGAAACGTCGGCACGGAATAGTGTGGGGATAAAAGTTTATCGATGAAGCTAACGAGTGGCTAGGGTCGAGTCACCGCAAGATTAAGGAAATACACACTCGTCCGTTTAGAAAACAACAAATAAAACTTCATTATAGAATCGATTACTGCTGGATTCGGAAATTAAGTCTGTGAAAATAACCAGGGCGTACGCAACAGATCTTACAATATCACAATACAAAAACAAATATAAACGATGTCATTTAAAATGTTCGTTTTGGCCGTGTAATAACTTAGGACGTTCGGTAGTTTTTTATATATTTATTTTCATTCATAAAATCTTATTTTAAATGTGTTAGGCGTACTTCATCAAAATATACGGTATTTCATTAAATATAAATGAATTAAGCGATACGTTAGCTCTACAATTAAATTAAAAACAATCGACTATTTAATAAAATTCATAATTTAAAAAACTTCCGATGAGAGCAGAAAATAATAATTTATATTATAAAATAATAATAAAAGAAAGAAGGCTTCTAAAACTCGGTTTGGATAGTTAATACGTACCCGGAGTTTGAAAATTAGGTTGTAAGATCGATTATAAAATAGAGATGTTTGATGTGAAACGGCCTAGAGACGTTCGAAGCAGAATTTTACAAACGAAGTTGAATAATTACTTCTAAACTATCTGATTTCAGTAAACAGAAAATCTAGGATTTCTGTTTACACAGATTAAAAACTAAGAACTGAGACTACAATTTTAATATACAAACGGGTAATCGAATGATCGGGTAATATACAAACGAATTAAGCTGAAGATATTCAACTTTACTTAAATTTCAATGTTATCAAATATTCTTCTTCTTTTTTTTTTCATTTTAAAAACTGGATTACAATTCCGGTATACGAGGATATTTCATAATTTACAAAAATAATGCAAATTTTCTTCCCTTAACTACTAGAGATATTTCTTCTAACTCTCCAACCCTTGTATTTATAAACTTTTTTCAGTGTTTAAAACTAAAACAGGATCGCTAAGATCATAAGAATCGTATTTGGGAACAAACATTTTCTCGAAAATTTAAAAAAAAAAACCAAAAACAAAAACATAACGGTTTCAATAAGTTGATATTAATCTAAAAATGAATACAACGTAGCTCAGGTTAAAATTCCGTGGTAAGTAGTAAAATACAATTCAGTAATAAGCTTTTGAAGATCTGTGTGTCGATTTATTTACTTCATACTAACAAAACGTAATAAAAATCGGCGGAGGGTAAATATTAAATTTATATTCACACAATTAAATGACACAAAAAAGTTAAGTAAATAATAAAAGATTATCGGTTAGATAAATTAAGAGAACAATTTTCGAACGATAAAGAAAGAGACATGAATTTTAGTAAACAAGCGGGTGGAAATATTGAATTTTTCTAGATTTTACTCAGAAGCGACAATAAAGTAAAATAAAGAAACGAACAAAGAATACTTCCACCGACTGTTTTGCAGAAGATTCATCCTTCTTGTGTTCAGAAATTCTTCTACTTCACCACCCCACCTTATGAATTTTATATTATTATAATTTTTTTCTTTTTTTTTTTTTGTTGTTAGGAAAGTAAGATTTCTTACTGTAGTAAATATTTTGTTGATTTCATTTATAAATTTCTTAATAATTTGGCTGAAATTTCATAGTCTAGATCAGTATTTTCAATTTTTTAAAAACGATTTCCGGTTGTCTTTATTTTACTAAGCTGTAGCTTGCATAGGATAAAGCGTTCGACAGATATAATCAAGCTTTTTCTGGAACTCACGGTCAGGATACTAAAATCACCAAGTTTTGTGCGGCTGTGCGTCATCACCCGTCCTGAAGAGAGCTAAAATTTAAGATGTAACAGGAAAAGACTTAGATATAAAATTTTAAAAATATTAAGTATTCTTCTTTTCCTTGGACCAAAGTTAATAGTATTAATAAGTTTGTTTTTAAATTTATTCTCAAAACACGATCTCGAAGGCGTCGAGACAATCACGTAAACGCACGAGTTCAACGTTCATCAATATAGTTTTAGAACCGTAGCCTCGTTTTTTCTTGACGATACTCGGTCAGATTCCCAAAAATCACTAACGTTTTTGTATCGCAGCCGTCAACAAGTAGTGATCTACGAAAAATGAAATTTCAGAAGTACGAAAAGCATTCCGAAATCGAGCCCGGACCAATTTTTAGTTTTAATTTAGTTTCTTCAATAACTGTATGGAACTTACAAACGACCGAATAAATACCGCAGTAAAATAAAAAAAGATCTTCGAAAAATAAGGAGAAAATGAAACCATGTTTTTTAATTTCCGCATTTCCTAATTTTTGTTGAGTGAAATTAATGTCCTGTTTTCATCGAAATATATTACACCATAATAATTGAAACAATTGCATTATCACAGATTTTGTTACGATTAATTGCACAAGACTTAAAGAAAGGCCGTAGAGTTCTTCTTTACTTTCTACGTTTTCAACATAGTTTTTTAAAGATAAAAATTGTTTCAGTAACTCTTTAATAGAATATTCTATTTTTATTATTACAACTTCCGATATACTAGTCTTATTTTAATGAGAAAGATGAAGCGGAAGAAATTATAAGAGAAACATTTTGTTACTTTGCAGAGAATCGAACCCAAGACCAGCCGAATGCTGGAGAAAGGCAAGCTACCCGCTAATTCGAGTTAATTGTTATCGTGTAGCCACGTAATAGTAATATACAGCACACATTTATGTTAAATAGGCTATACACAGCTGTGAAGAAAATGTAAGCTGGTTTCATCCCGGATACCCTTAATATTTATTTAAATAAAATAACATTTGTTTTCTATTGTCTATCGTAAATAAACGTGTAAGTTTTACCTTTAATTAAATTAAACTCCTTTATATCGAGAGAAACAAAACCACCTGATCTTAAGAAAATGCAACAATGTTACACGAATTAAAACTACTCTTTTATATCATTAACCCGCAAAACGTTCACATCACATTATTTTTAAATTATAGTTTTTTTTTTTAAATTAAAATTTAATTTTTAATCGATGGACAGAATTTTATTATACCTATAAGGGATTTAAGTGCATGCAGCACCGTTACCGCTGGCTGTTTTGTGAGATACAGAATCTTAGTTAAGTTTCGGTTAAAATATAATAAATTTTAGCTCGATCTAATTCCGGTACTATCATGCAGTCTACTAGCCGGGAATTAATTAAAAATGATAATATCTGAGAAACGATCGACCAAATAACGTGGAAGAATCTGATTCTCGTTATAAAGGCAAAATACTCTCGATACTATAATAACCGTGTGTGTTATCGTCATAGTGCATTTTCTATCATTATCATTTTCTGTCATTATTTCTAAAATAAATCGTTATACTTAATGGATCCGCCTTATATGTATAAAAGAACTATGACACTTTGTACGTAACCAGGTCGTAAGGTTTATAAAGTCTTTTGCATTTAAAATTAAACGTTTGAGCGATACGAACTTCTTTTAGAATCTATCTAAATTCGGTCGAAGGAACGATATAGGTTTTGTTTTTAGACAATTTTTGTTTTTTGCCAAGAAGACATGTGAGCCATGGTAAAAAACTTAAGCAAAATTTCTAAAACGCATGATGAGCACTGTTTTTTTCAAACATTCGGACAAAAAACGTAAGTTTAAATATTCCGTGAATTTTTATTTATTGCACAATATATATTTTCGTGATCTAATGCATGTTACGACTCCAATGATGTTTAAGTAGTGTAGAATGGCATCATTGAATATTGTAGAAACTTACTATCAACCACCTGCTTCTACAATACGTGACGTAGAGCGGGGTCGAATGAATGACATGTAAGCAAATAGTCCGACGTTAAGTTTATCTCCGTACTGACAGTGAAGTTTCCTCAGGAAATGAAACTTCACTTCCATTCTGCGATAATGAGTACCTAACGCTCTAGCTTATAGTTTCACAGGGACCCCGATGGATTTACAATAACATTTCTACTGGTCTTATTATCGGGGATATCGATATTTTAAAATACATCGTTCCGACTATGACCAATGCAGAATCTTTTCTCGATATCTGTTAGATGTTTTTTTACTTTCTATCGTAGAAAAATAAACGACAAATGAAATGAAAAGAAAATTTTATACTTGATAATAAATTCAAATTCGAGTATGTAAATTCATAGCAAAAAATGTCATATATTATTTACTTTTATTTGTAAAATTGCCCTGCGTAATATTGGAAAGTTTTTTGCATAAAATTAATTTTAAAATATAACGATTAGTTATAGAAATTATAATAATTGAGTACAGACATTACCGAGTTTGTATGTAACATAAATTATAATTCTATTAGAAAATAAAAGAATTATAAACCGGAGTTGAGTCGATCTAACTCGGTTATGAAGTAATTTAATAATCCGACGAAAATTGCACTTCTTCCTTTTCCAATACAATTATAATAAAATACAATAATAAAACATTAATCGACAGATATATAGTCAACTTAGTCAACCTGTTTAGAATTTTAAACAATACAGTTCTATAAACTTAAAAACAGTTCTTTTTCACATCAGTTACTAAAAAATAATCACACCGTCTTCAACTTTAAGAGATTATAAGTTTCTGTAAAACTGAAAAAGCTTTAGCTTAAGGCAGTTAGAAGAATTACTTGGAACAGATTCTTACTTCTGCAATTTATATATATATATGTGTGTGTGTGTGTGTGTGTGTGTGTGTGTGTGTCTTTGGTGAGTGGATCTGTGGACGCGCGTATGATGCGTGCAACTCTACCATATCAGCAAATGGGAGAGGATTACTTGATTCGTAATGAAAATGGTTTAAGATATTTTTTTTTACAAAATAAAATTGAGAACAAATCGAAAACGAATGTTTTTATTATATTTCTCTAGTAACCTACTATTAAATTTCTTGTCTATTATGCTGAATAAATAATATTACTATTCTTTTTATTTAATGAAATTATGTCCACACCAAGACTGATAAGCACTGTCTCCCGTAAATATAAATTAGATAAGAATGTGATCTTTATTGCGTGATGTTTACATGTAAACCCTTTAAACATGCAAGCGAAATCGAGAAAAATTACAAATGTAATATATATATATGTTATATATGTATGTATGTATGTTATATATGTATTTATTTTTATGGAACTTCTTCAGCATAAATTTCATGTTGAATTATGTTATTTCTCAATTTTTGCATGTGAAAATACAGAGTTTTCTAAAAGTTACGAAACCTAACGGGGAAATGAGTAAATTACAATAGTAGTTGAAAGTGGCTTCACTATGTGATTCACATAATTGAATACGACCGTTGCAGGAACTGCAGCGACACATCATTCGATTTAGCTCTGCGATTCGGAAATGGTGTGAGGATGAGGTGTAAGGAAACAGCATCTTTAAGGGATTCCCTGAAAAAAAGTCAGGAAGGGATAAATTAGGAGACCGAGGAGGCCACAACCCTTCGAAATCACTTGTCTATGAAAACACTGATCCAAGAAAGTCATAGTGTTGTAGGCTGTATAAGCCGTAGCATTGTTCTGCTGAAACCACGTATACTCTCGCCGGTCTGCAGGTATAGTGTTTAGAAATTATTGCATGATTTGTATGTAGCACTCACTGTTCGCTAATAATGTTCGTAAAATAATGTCATGAAGATTTGCCTAGTGACATTTCATACCAAACACCTACTTTTTGTCCGTGCAGCTGATTTGGATTTTCCGCACACCAAATGCGTGAATTCTGTGCATTAACGTATCCATCAAGATGGAACCATGCCTCGTCAGAGAAAAACCAATCATCAAGTTCTTTCCCATCTGGCGTTACAAATTACATAGACCGCTGCCGGAAAGCTACACGTTTTCCAGTGTCTGCAGGTAATAACTCGTGAACAAACGAAATCTGTACGGATTCATCTTTAAACACTTACGTAATGACGTATGAGCCCTACCAACGGAGAGACCGGACTAGCTAAATAGGCGTCGCACAGACTAGTTGCGACTAAAAAAATATGCAGCTTGCACGTCGATCAACTTTTCTGGTGTCAGCATTTTTAGCTGATTACTTTTGGCTGCATCTGCCATATTCTCTGTCTCTTGGAACGTCGTAAAGCCTCTTGATGGAGGACTTGTTTGGTGTATCCACACCGTACTTTTTTTTAAAGGTATTTTGGGTCTGGGCATAACTTGTACATGATTTCATGACCACCATAATTGTGTGTTCTCTGAGAAATCCTTCAAAAATCCTCAATTATTCCTTAACTAAGAAATTTTCCGAGATTATTACTCATAGGAAAATTACTTTGAAGGTCTGTCGATGCATGATGACATATCTGCGGGTCATTCCAAGCAGAATAAAAAAAAAGTCACCCCGATCTGTCCAGTAGAAGGTCCATGCAAACTGGAAATAAATTTTAAGCACGCATTTTACCTGTGGTAGGAAAGGAAAGAGAAAATCAAGGGGGTTTGGGATGAGACGTGTTGTAAATGGAATAGGTTTTTAATATATAACATTACATTATAATAATAACGCTTCTGAACAGCAAGGGGCCACTATTCATTAAAAGAATATTTAACATATTTTACAACTTATCTGATTACACATCTAACAAAAAAAAGAAAAAAAAATTGTTAAAATTTAATTAATTTGTAAAAAAAAAAAACAGTTTACTGGAGCTGTTCTATTTTTTAAATTTATTTATTAAATAATAGAAATGTTAAATTCATTATTTTTTTAACATGCAGTTGAATAATTAATTAATATAAATTTCCGTTTTTTAATATAAACTATTTTTCCCAAATTCTCAATCATGTATTTTCCTATATTTTTGAATGAATGAACATATACGAGTATATATATGTATGCATAAAATAAATATGGTTTTTATGATACTATTGATAGCTTTTTATAAAATTAACTGTTTATTCTTTCTATTTGCAACTGACATTCTTTCATTATATGCTACATACACATTGATATTATTTTGGTCATAGTTTATTTTGAAACAGTTCTTTGAAGTGTTTTACATTACTTTGTCATATTATTATTGTAGTTGTTGTTATTATAAGTTAGTGGTAATAAATACTACCACTTTTTTCCATATAGTAGGCCCCCTTCAACATTTTAACCGGTCGAGGTAGGTCGTGAGTCAACCAGAGTTTTGATCATTGGCAGGTCCGAAGTGTCGGTACATTAAAGAAAGAACATGTTCTCAATGAGCGAATTAAATATATTGGTTTCTTCTATTATATATATATATAGTAGGAAGGAGCAAAGCATAATTAAGATGTGAACAACAAAGAACAGTTAAATCTTACACTAAGGCTGAGAAAGAAAAGAAAATTAATGGAAAAATGCCTCAGTGGGTAGTGGTGATAAAAACCTTCATTATATAAAAGAAAAACCTTACTTTTCACCAAGTTTAGCCCTATTAATACGATTAAGGATATTAACATTTAAATTCAAATTCTTTATTTACTCTAAGGTTCACATACACAATATTATACATTATTCTATAACTAGTATTCATAAATAAAGATATACAATATAATGCTAAAAATGTACAATTTAGATAAAACAAAAAACAACTTTTAGTCATGCCCATTAGTGAAAAAAAGTAGCTAGGTACTTCATGAATTAAGAAAATTGTGTTGGGGCACCTTCAGAAAAATTCAAAAGCAGGTAGATAGCAGGCAAAAAAAAAAATAAAAAACGAAATCAATAATAAAAAAATTATTACTCCATAATTTATTACGAAATTTATTCACAAATTATGTGGTGGTCACCTTCCTGACCACCACATAATGTACTTCTCGCATAACTCGTTTAAGCTCCTTCAAAAATTCCTTCTTAATTAGTTAAAGTTGCAATATACAGGGGCAGATTATTGAAAATGTTCGATGTGGCGTATCTAACTACATACCTGGCCGAATAAACAAGGAAATTTGCAATTATCTGCTCTCCCCTAATGAAGAAAGTACGTATTAGGCATCCGCACTCGGAAAAACCAAGTGCGGATGCCTAAATGGAAAGACATTGAAAGTTAAATATTTCTATGAGGATGTAAAATGTGGAATACGCAAAGAAAAAGCAGTTAGAGAGAGACTTGGATATTCTGTTTGTTTGTTTGTTTAATGAATATGTGTCTCGAATATTGCCCAAATTAAAGAGAAAGCTTGGACTGCTTTTTTGGGTCTGTCGCTTGTTTCAAGATGTTCGATCGATCCTTCAGTCTGTACAAGATAACAGTAAGAAATGTGCTTGAATAATGACTCCGATATGGAATTATAATAAAGACTATTATTTTAATTTAATTTAAACAACTCGGAGACTTTTTTTTTCATTTTCGACATAAATAGATTTTGTAGAAGCATCTTCTGATTGTAAAATCAGTACAGTTTCTGGGGTCTTGGTTTCCTAAGTAATCAGCTGTTATATAAAGATTTTATCTTTCCTACTGACGTACTTAAAGGAAGTTTTATCATTGCTATAACAGATATCGGTTTTCAGATGCCTTATATTAAATACAGAAAGAAACGTCTTTTTCTTTTTATACAACAACCGGTTTCGTTATTTCCTTTGGCTAGCTGGTTGGAGAAAATTAATGTTTACCTTCCAGATTCTGTGTTAATATAACTTCATCAATAAGTAAAGCTATCGATTAGGTAAAGCTATCGTAAAGCTATCGAAATAAATAGGTAATCCATAGTACAATTATTGTGGCTTCGGTAATTTGGCCAAGGTCTTAGTTCTATATTATTCTTAATATTACATACAGATATTATTTTTTAAATTAGTAAATGATTTTCTATATTTTATGCAGAGTTTTAATATTTTTGTGGTATAAATTAAATTTTACATTGTTCTGTTGCACTTCTACCTGTCAAGATCATTCCACCCTCCCAGAATTAAATTTTCAATGGATGATTGGGGATTGTTATAAATAATAATTGGGGATGCGGTGGCCATCAAAAGATTAAATAATAACATATATCATTGATTTTTTTTTTAAATAAATATATTTTTAAATAAATTTCTATCCCTGAAATTAAGTTTTAAAATAAAAGTCTATTGCATATAATAATACACAACAATAACTTAAAAGTTTAACTGGAAATAGAAGAGAATGGAAACAGTCATGGTGCGAGGGACCTGCTTAAGAGCAAAATGCAATACGATGATTTATGCAACAAACATCATAGATTAAAAACAGTTATTTTATTTGGATCGGTACAAAATAATACATTATATAATTCCTGGCAGGAACGGGTAGGAATACTACTCTACGGGTAAACACAGGGACTGCCCAGGTATTTTCCTCGATGTGAAAGGGAAACCGATATAAAACTTTGGTCAGAGTACTATCACAAAATATAGAATTATTTACAAAATAGAATATAGAAGCGATTAGAATTCATATTAATTATTTAAATTTAATTATATGAAATAATTTCAAATAAGTACATTAAAATACTACATATTTATTCATATACTGATATGTGATCTATATCACATACGATACTGTGTATGTAAAATAATTCACGATTCAGAAGATTCTATCAAAAATTATTTGAGCATATATTTACGTACACGTTGAACGGGATGTTGAAAATACAATTTTTAAAATAACTTTTTAAATTATAACTTTTTAGTAACGTTTTAAATTTATCGACAGAATAATATTGCTTCTGTAAAAAAAAAAATTTAATTGTATTTTAACTAAAAGGGAGGAAAGTTTTTTAAATGATTTATTAAAAATGTCAACGGAAACATAATAGACCCTTCTCGTAAACCGAAGTATTGTGTTGGCGTTTCATAAAAATAGCTCTGTTGTCAGGTTTAGTAGAATTGCTTGTTGTTATTTTTTAAGGATAAGTGAGTATTCATTTTAGCAAAGCTTTATAAAAGATTAAAATTAATAAAATTAATAACAAAATTTAAAAAACATTATTTAATAAAAAGTATAATAAAAAAAAATAATAATAATAATTACACGGTTTTGAGGTAAACACACAAAAATATATATAATTTTTTTTTTTTTTGGTCTTCAATCATTTGACTGGTTTGATGCAGCTCTCCAAGATTCCTTATCGAATGCCAGTCGTTTCATTTCAGTATACCTCCTACATCCTACATCCCTAACAATTTGTTTTACATATTCAAACCGTTGCCTGCCTACACAATTTTTCCCATCTACCTGTCCTTCCAATATCAAAGCGACTATTCCAGGATGCCTTAA
>JAAAKQ030157817.1:18528-28535 GCA_010016005.3 Zanna intricata | reverse complement strand
TCTTGCCATCAGATCCTAGTTAACATCACATCGTAGTGTGATAATTAATGGATACGCTAATAAGGTTAAGTACATTCAATACATGGAACAAAGGATGCAGCTGTACTACTGCAGGTTATGTACCTGAATGAAGAAAATTGTAATATTTATCTCAAAACTTCTAGATTATCACATGAATCAATTGGTTGGCCCAGTGCAACTATCAAATTAATGAGCAAAGTAACCATCTAATCCAATACAATTCTTATGATTTTCTTTATATATATATATAAAGTGAATTAAGATAATTGATTTTTGTTAAATTTTGTTTACAATGTAAACTAAACCTACAGTCATTTTCTAACATTGTGCAGACACTCATCTACAGTTAAAAGAACACCCTTAAAATAAGGCTCTTTTAAGAGAGAAAAATAGTAAATGTTTTAGACTGATTTATCAGTTTATATGATATTCTCAGCAGATATGACAGAATGATACAGTTAGGGATGGTTGCAAGGATTGATTAACATTAAAGTGTATCTAGTCAGCCAGGCCTTAAATTAACAACTTTACAGGCAGGAAAGCTTAACCGGCTGTGCATCGCATCAACATTCAGTGTTAGGTTAAATAGAAAAAAAATCAATTTCCTGTTGTTTTTGATAGTATTTCTATTACTCATCAGCATTCTTTTATACTTAAAAATCCTGTGTAATTAAAATCTTTTAAACACTAGATGCATCCAGGTTTAGTTGGACCAGACAGAATATAGGAAAGTCTGACCTCTTCAGATATGTAGTTGTTGAGATTTGCACCTAATTTTTCAAATAATCAGAAGTGAAATAACAGTTGACATTGAACAGAATTTATCTTATTTTATTTTCCTGAAAGGATTTTAATATTGACATAAACTATTTTTTTATTTTTTATTTTTTTTTTTGTGGTAATAACAATTTATCACACTTATAATATATTGATATAATTCACGCATATCAATAAACATATAAATGAATGTAATGTATAAATAAATAAATGAATTAATATGATTCAAATCTAAGTATTCTATTAAGAATATAAAAAGTTCTGATAATTTAATAAGTACACATTATTTTGATTTCTGTTATCAATAAATATTAATGTCTGCTAACTTTTGATATATTTTGTTGCTAAGTGTCATTTAGGATTTTTTTATTAATTTGTTTTACCTACTTCAATCACTTTTTGCATAGAAACATAATTTATTTATATTTTTTCTAATTATCTTATTTTGGTTGTTAACATTAGACATGAATATTATTTTCTTTAATGATGCATATAATTTACATTAATTGTTTTTTTGTTTTTTTTTAATTATTTAAACTTATTACAAATGTAACCTTGAAATTTTATTGCCAAGTGCTAAATTATGTCGCTTCAGTATTTTATCTGATTGCTGATATCATATATATTTGCCGACGTTTATGTCTGAAATTATTCTGAATAATTATTCTCTAAATATACATTATATTACAATGTATAATTTTTTATTGAAATCTTTTTTATGATTTAATTTTTAAAACCTTCATGTTTTTAAGTAGTCTGTTAATGTCATAAGTTTATGAAATTACACGTGTTTAAATATTATTTATAATTATATTTTAATAATATTAATATTTTAAAAAATGATCAACTTTTTTTACATGTATAAAAAATTGCATTTTTTTAAATTTTATGTATTTTAATGCAGTATCTAAAAGATATTTGCAATATTGAAGTACTAACCATTTGTTCTTCCTTTTTTCCATGACTTTTATTTTAAAGTTCCTTATACATTTTTAAATGTAGGCTTATGGATTCCAAGATTTTACAGCTAGGTTATCCAACATAGAGTGATTTATATATTCCCTGTATAAGTTTACAGTTAGAATAGTTAAAGTAAAATGTGTTCCACTTAATTGGGTAACCGATTCCAAATTGTTTAAATAACTACTGATGATTAGTTTATGTGAGAAATGGAAATTGGAGTTTTTGTAGCGTAAGAAAAATACCATACCTGACCGGAATTTGAACCAAGGACCTCCTGATGAAAAGCTGAGATATTACCATATACAGTGAGTTATTATTATTCTAGTTTAGAAAAATTAGCATCATGTAATTTGTTGTTTGAACTTAATTTCAGCAGTCAACTTTGGATTACTGTAATTTTAATAATGATTTTTATTTATTTTTTTTTTTTTTTGTTTTAGGGCCTGGATAGATCAAGCTCTGGAATTGGCACTCTTCGACCATTGTCATCAGATATAAATTCACCACGTATTGACAGCTATCGTTTTTCAATGGCTAACCTTGAAGGTATAATTAATGCATACACTCCATTTTGTTTGTGCTTTTTTTTTCTATTTTTCCTAATTAAAATTAGTTTTTTTTTATCTTTTATGTTTGATTAATGTCAAATGTCAAGTTGTTAACTTATAGAAATAATTTTGTTTTATTTGAAAATTCTTTTATTTATTACAGTTAATACATTTACTGTAGCCAGTCATTATATAAAAATTTCCTCTTTCAATATGCAGTATTTAAAAAAAAATCTTTTTAATGTTAGTTTCTATATCCACTTACCATTTAAGTATTTTAATTTTATTTATCAATCTAATATTTGTGTACAGACTATAAAACATTTGGATCTATCTTGGATAAAGAGATGAATTTTATTTTGTACCTCCTCTTTGTTGCTTTTTAATAATTTATATGTACATTACTTCTTAGTATTGAATGTTTTGCTTTTTGGCCAGCTGACAATCATTCACTTTATTTATTTAAATAATTTTAAGTCACTTTAAATATTAGTGTACTTATTTGTGAAGAGATGTTATCACTATCCTGTTACATTTAGTATGCCTCAATTAGGCTTAGTACAACAGCTTGTAGTAGCATTGTTGAGAATCAAACCAACCTTCAGTAAATAACTTATAAATGAGGATACAAGTAATTGTATAATTTGTTGTATAGTATAATATTAAAAATTTGTATAATTTGGCAATAACCCATCATACTTTGTTACAATTCTGTCTTAAAATTACTTTATAGTTTGCAATCAGCAGTATTATTCTTTTAAAGAACAAAATATAGAAGTACTATAAGGATTGTATCTACATTGTCTTATTTTGTTTTTAAGCTTTCTATTAACTTGTTATGCCTTTTTTTTTATATGAAAACTACATTAATTCTTCTCTGCCTGTTCAACTTTTTCATATTTCATTATACATATGAAAAGGAAACTTTACAAATCATTGAAGAGAGAAATTAAGTTGATTTTTTAATATCAGACCCAATCTAGTATATAGTGATAAAAACGCCTGGGGGATTTATTCCACCAGGACATTCAGGGGTTTAAAAGCAAATTATCTATTGTCAGATAGATAGAGGTTAATAATATAATTAAGTAGTGATATAAAGTGATTTTTGCAATAAAATTATAGTAATTGTTATAACAATTAATAATAAATAAATAAATTTGTATTGTGTTTTTGGAGTTATGAATGTAATAATAAATTTAAAGTTAGATCACTTTATAATATTGCCTGTTAATCTTATTATTGATTTATTTTTAGTTGCAATGTATAGATCTTAATCATCGATTCTCAAACTTTTTCGCCCGCCGCCCCCACATTGAGAATCAAAAATTTTCTAGTGCCTCCAAAAATTTTAAACTATATCTGTTAAAAATAATAATTGCCATTGCTATTTTTAAGATGCACCTTAAAAACAGCATTTAAAAACCTTTAATTTTCTTATTTATTTGTATCAATACGTTGCTTAGAAATGGAGATATGCAGCATTTTAGACAAAGGTACCCTTTCTCTTTAGAGTGGAATATTTCAGTTCAGTAGAATTGTAGAGAGACATACAAAAAACAATTAAAGCTAAAGCTTTTAAACAATTTTAATGCAGTTTACTGAAAAACTTCGTTCCCCCATGCGAAGTTAGAGTAGTTTGAATACAATATAATTTTTTATCATAAAATATAATATAGGTCCCTTTAATTTTTTGTACTACTGTAGTAGGTATTTAATTTTAGTCGGAAATATCAGGAAAACATTACTTTTTCCTTTTTGTTTTAATCAGCCATCACTTTCCTAGGCAAAGCCCCAATTTTCTGTGGGCCTTCTACTGTCCCATCCCTTCTACCATCTACTGTTTCTGGAGGCTGTAAGGCCTCCAGTACCTACAAGGGGGCATTATCACTCACCTTCAGAACAATTGATATAAAATGAACAGAAACTAATGTTTGTACATATCTTTATAATTTATGAAAATATGTTACCAAGGAAAAGCAAGTGAAAAGAGACTAGAAACTACCAATTTAAGTCAGGACTGTATTATGTTTCAATTATTCTATATATTTAGTATTTAATAGCATTTTGAATAGTGTGGAATATTAATTTACTTTAAAATTCTTATTAATCTGTGGTCTTGTCTTCTATTCCATACGTATATAAGGTGCCACATTGAAAATTTCCGGCCTCCATGGCCGATTGGTAGCATCTCGGCCTTTCATCCGGAGGTCCTGGGTTCGAATCCCGGTCAGGCATGGCATTTTTCACACACACTACAATTCATTCATCTCATCCTCTGAAGATATAACCTATAAAGGTGGTTCCGGAGGTAAAAAGAAGAAAAAGAAAAAAATTGAAAATTATTGTAGAAGATATAAGTCACTCTTGAAACTGGTATAGCCATCCCCAAGATAACAAAAATTTTATAAACAAGAAACTTATTGAGAAATTAATTAAATGAGGAATGAGGTGGTCTCCTGTTACCTTCTTCCTAAGTCAAACATACTGTTGTACATCAGCATCCCAATTTGGTGCATCTACACCAAAATGTAGAAGATGCGTCTTCATAATTCTACGAGTGGGCACTCAGTTCACTTCAATGAGTAACAATATGAACTCACTATGGCTAGAGAGAGTAATTCTGATTATGGACTTTTTTGCTCAGGATCTTTACTTGGAGAACTGACATAACAAATACTGGAAGAAATGTATAAAGCAACAAATGTCATGTTCCCAGTCTGTTGAGGATCTGTGCATTATAGAGTGAACGTAAATTATTTAGTGCATTTTAGGAGTTAATAAAAAATGAACAAAGCAATCTATTGATTGATTGATTTTTTTCAAACATTAGTATAGGTACTTGATCTCGAATGAACACACCAGCGTGATGTAATAGCAAGGGCTACCATGAATGAGAAACCAATATGCATACTAAGTTTTCATGAAAGCAAATCTGTTATTATTGTTCATAAACGTTTTCATTTGGCGGTTTAAGGATAAAGGAAGTGTAGTACACAAAAAAAAAATGCTGATAGACGTTCATCTCCAAGGAAGTTGTGGTGAAACCCTCAATCCACAAATTGATTCATGCAAATTTAAAACTGGAAATTTCAGTCAACAGTTGTGAAGGTCAACAAGTGCTTAAAACTTCATGAACACAAAATTCAATCTATGCATCCAATTGAAGATTACAATAAACCATCTGTTACAATTTTTCTGTTCATTCATGATAAAGTGAATGAAGATAATGTGTTTTTAGAAAAAGTAAGTAATCTTCTCTGGCAAAGGTATCTTCCTCCATGTATCTGGTCACGTAAAATGTCATAATGGTCAGATTTGGGATAGAAAGATCCCTCATTCTCCTCAACAAAGAAATGTGATAATTCAATGAAAATTAACATTTGGTTTGTCATAACTGCTTATGAAATAACCAAACCAATCTTCTTTGTTGAAGCAATGGATAACTAGCATCTAACGCTGGTTATCTAGACATGTTACAAGAACATGCAGTACTACGAATTGAATATCAGCAACCCAACATTTACTTTCAGCAAGATAGCGCCTTACCACATTGAGGTTTACATGTTAGGGGTAACCTACATGAATAATTTCCTCAACATAGAATTGGCCGTGATAGATCAATTCCCTGGCTACCTCAATCCCCTGAAATTACACCACTTTATTTCTTTCTTTGGGGATTTGTCAGAGGCAGGGTGTTTACAACGAAGGTTGTCAACAACAATGAACTAATAAAAAGATGAATTGTATGTTTAATTAATGGAATAATTCCAGATATTCTTTGTAATGTGAGGTGTGAGATTGAATATCATCTCATTATTTTACACACCACAAAAGGTGCTTATGTTGAAGTTGTTTGAAGTTAATAAATTTTGTAAACAGAACCATTTGTAATGCCTTATTCCACAATTGAACATGCATGTTTTTATTTACACCTAAAATGCACTGAATAATTTATGATTACACATACACACAAACACACACACACACACACACACATATATGTGTGTGTATATATATATATATACCTATAGGTTATCATAGATACATTGCCTCTCTTAGCACAAACCCTTATGTTTTATGGAAATTTGTTTTATAAGTAAAGGTAGAATTAGTAGTATTACTTGTACATTTTCTTTAAAATTTATTGCTTTTTGAATACAAAAATTTGTGAAGTACTTTAAGAAGGAATTTAAGAAGTAAATACATAAGTTTTCCATTTAATGTCAGGTATACAGTAATTGAGATACAGAAAAAGAAGTTTCTAATAATGACAGTTGTCAGAGTTGTTAATAAGCATAATTTAATTTATTTCTATTTATTTATTCATTTTATTATTATCCTTGAACTTAATATACGTGTAGTATTTCATAATTAATCGTTTTATAAATCCTATGTTTCATAATTTTTTTTTAAATCTATCTTTCTAATCTTATTATTTTAAATATTTATTTCTTGTTAACAGAAACTCAAGATGTTGACCTTGATGCAATACTTGGTGAATTGTGTGCTTTAGAATCACAATATGATGAAGCAATTGCTGGTGAAACTGCTACAAAAACCAGTAAGAAATTGTATTATCTTACAGTAATATTAAACTTATATTCTATTACATTTTTTTTTTTTTTCAGGAAAATTTGATTGCATCAGAAAATAAGTTTAACTGTACATTTTATTTAAATTAAGTCATATTAGTCCTAATTAAATAGAAAATTTTCATCATCACTGAGAAATAAAAAACACTTAATGACTACACATTGCTCCTCCTCTGTGATTCATTTTGTAACATTATAAAATTATAGTATTTGAAGCACAGTTCTTTTCATAACAAATTATTTTATTTTTCAAATATTTTATTTATGGGTATGTTATGTAACATTTAATGTTGAACTTTTCTTTAAGTCTGTATTTCACTTTACAAGTTAATAATTCTGACTAAAATATGTTAATAATAGGCTTAAAAAATTTTTCTGCGTATATTAAGTGTATGTAATCTTATAAATTACTTGGACCTTGTTGATATTAATAAGATTGGGAACTAATACAGATCTCTCCCATAATGTATATCATTATCTTCATAACTATTCAGTAATCTCTTCAGTATATTAATTCAGTAATCAATTCATAATATCTTCAGTATATTCATTTATCTTAATAACTGAAAATCATTCTGGTTAATCTCTGATGTATGAACAACTCAGTTCATCTTATTAGAATATAGATATCATTGTAGATACCGGACACTGATTGCTTGAGAAAGATTCCCCTTAAAATAGAGGAAATTACCGTTGCATAAAAAAAAAAATCATAAACTGAAGACATATAGGACATAGGAGCACAAGATGGCACAGAAGAAAAATTTGTGGGAAATGTTATTAAGTGAATCTGCCTCTGATGTTGCCTCTTAAAAGCTTTAACCTATTCCATTGTGGTCAATCACACTCCTCCAGAGAAACAGATATAATTTTTTTTAACCAGCACATGAATAGTGATGAAAGCAAGATCCCAGAAGGAGAGATGGTTCTGTAAATCCTTAAAACATATACTTATGAGCCGATTGAAGTTTGGATTCATACCAGCTCTGTTAAGGCAGAAAGTTTGCTGCTACTAAACTATGAGTTTGATGCCCACTGCTTTGCTCCGCTCAACCTGAATTATTGAAGATGGTATCTACCACACTCACCATCAAATAGACCCAAACTTCTACACCTCAGAAGTTGGTGGTCCCAGGCTGGTTCAGGACTCTGTGGTTGGTTGCTCTCGGCAGAGCAGATGTATTTATTGGAATGAAGTAATTTTTTATTAAATGGTTTAAAAAAGGATCTTAAATTTATTTTTTATAGATTATAAATGAATTAATAATATTTACACATTTCTAATTAATTACATCGGTAAGAACATTTTAACCTTCTTAATAACATGTTTTGTTTTTTAGTATTATGTAATCAATTGTATTCATTTAAAATCGTTAATCATTATAAATTTTATTTTAACAGATGTTGAGACCACAACAGTTGTTCAGCATCGTAGACAACCATCAGAGAGTCCAGCAGTTATTCGTACCGACAGCCCTGATAATGATTCTGCATTCTCAGACAGCGTATCACTTTTATCTAGTGAAAGTTCTGCATCTAGTGGAAGAACAGATGTTCCCTCTCAGGTAAATTTTTATTTAGTTACTACATTTATAATATTTTACAATCTTATATATGTTATATGTAATATTTTACACAAATTAATTTTTTACTCTATTGTGTTATATAATTGTTCAAATTTTATTTATAGTCAGCTTGACCAGACATCTCAATTAATAGAGAACTAGACATTATAAATTTAAAGATAGTATAAAAAAGCAACTTCATTTTTGGCTATTTTTATTTGTTTTGTAAAAGGGTTTTATAAATTCTATGTAGTTAATGTACAATAAAAATTTAGTTTAAATAAATTAAATGTTTTTAATTGTTTTCAAAATTTACTGTTAGCATTTATTTTTTTTTATTTTCTTATTTTTTAGTTGGACACTTGTTTTGATACTGTCTTAAAATAATACGGATTTAACATGAATATTGCACTTGTTTAGAGTAATCGTTTTATAAAATAGAATATCATCATTTTCTTACAATAAGACCATATAGCTCATTTAAAAATTATTGACTGATCCTTTTTTAATAAAATTTCCATAAGAACATTTCATTCATTGTATACGAGGAAAAATAGGAAAACCTAAATACTTTGTAAAACATTATATAATCAGTTGCTATGCCTTATTTCACATGACATTACATTATCTATCTGATATTATTCTTTGATATCCATCATAACAATGGTGCAGCAGCTTAAGTAAAATCTTCTTTAAGATAATCTTAGTTGAGAAGACCTTACTCAAACATTTTTGAGTAAGGATTTGTTTTGAGAAAAACATTTTTGAGGTAATTATTATTTATCTGTTATATAATCTTTTTTTGTGTAACGTACTTTATTTCTTGTTTATCTTCATAGGGAGAAGTTAACGGTGGTGTTAATGGAAAAGCAGAGAAAATCAGACTGGCTTTACAGAAGATGAAAGAAGCTTCAGTTAAGAAATTATTTATTAAAGCATTTAGTGCAGATGGTAGTGCAAAGTCCTTGCTTGTAGATGAAACTATGTCGTGCGGTTATGTAACAAGATTATTAGCTGATAAAAATCATAGAACAATGGAACCAAGATGGGCATTGCTCGAGCATTTGCCTGAATTACATATGGGTAAGAAAAGATAGTGTTTTTTATTTAATTTTTTTAATGTAATGATATTGTAGCAGTAAAATATATGTTATGAAATAATTCATATTATAGTAAATAAAATTACATGTGATCTGCATGTCTAATACTTGTTCATTAAAAATAATAATAATTGATTCTTGAATGTTAATAGTTTATTTCAGGGCATTCTTTTCTTTCTTTTAATGACTTACAGTTTAATAGAATAATTAATGTTAATTTGTATTCATGAGACATATTTGTATAACTTTGTAACAAATTAACTTATTTTGTTAACCCAGTTTAGTTATGTGTAAGTACATAACTGAATAACACATTCTATTTGTTATTCATACTCTTACTTGATCTAATTTTATTATCCATTAGCCTTATATATTTATTATAAAATTATATTTGCAGATGAATGGGTATAACAGTTTATGTATATATATATATATATA
>JAAAKQ030157817.1:0-18428 GCA_010016005.3 Zanna intricata | reverse complement strand
TATATATATATATATATAATTCTATGGAAATCAGTTATCCATAAAATTAACTTGTGAATTTTTGCACTATAATGAGTTCCAATCAAATCATTTGTATACTCTTGACTAATTCCATCCCGTTATAATTACAAAATTGGATTTTATTATTTTATGTCTTGTTCTCCTTATAAATAAACATCCCATGCCTGCTTAATAATTTATATTATAGAAATCCAATTGTAATAACTATAAAATGTCATACAGAATGTTTTCTATATTATTATTTTCAACATTATTAAAAATATACTATTGCATATATATTTACTTATAATAAAATCCAAGTAGCTTGAACATGGAGTTTCACAGGTCCTTATTGATAAATTTGATATATGATAAGTATTAAGCATAATAGAATAAACAAAATGGAATAAGATAAATAATAGTAAAGAAATAATACTTCCCAACAATTGTAATAGTTGGAAAATAATAAATAATGATTCACAAATTAATTAAAATGTTATTTTCATGTAATTATATAAATAAATTACTTTTACTACCAAACATCTTATTTGTTAATTTTTATGTCTTTTTAATGTCTAGATTGTTTTTATTTTATATCAGATTGTTAATTTGTAATTTCTTTCCCAAATATAAACACAACTATCTTATCCATCCCTGGCCATTATCCACTGTTCTCTTTTTAAAGGCACTTTCTTTTATTTTGGGTTATTAGATGCATAAACTGTATCATGACCAGATTAGCTAAATTTTACTGAAGTATGAAATACCATCTTCTTTTTATATTTTTAAAAATAGTTACTAATTTATTTTCTGTAGAAGTACTGCCGTTAAGAAAGAAAACATTTGACTACTGATCCTGAAATTGCTTTGTGGTTAGTATTGTGCAGAAATTCCTCATTAAAATGAAATGAATTGAAATTCCTCATTGGATATTCAGAATGAGAGTTTTTTCCTCTTATGTTGGAATTTTTTTTTTTTTTTTTCATTTTTTAATCTTCTGACGAACTGATATTTTTTCTTAAATTTTACAGAAAGAATTTATGAAGATCATGAACAATTAGTGGATAATCTTATGCTATGGACTAGAGATTCAAAAAATAGGTTATTATTTATTGAAAGACCTGAAAGAACAGTTCTCTTTGACAAACCAGAATTATTTATAGGGGGCACTAGAGATGCATCATCTGAAATCGATGATTACACAAGAAATAATATGCTTGAAGTAAGTATTTAAAATTATTAGTTCAGTATATTATTATATTAAGTTATACTTTGTACTATCTGATATTTATGATTTTGCTAAAATTTAAAACGTGCTTAAAATGCTCTTAAGTAATGAAGACAAGTAGGAAAATTAGACAGTTATATTATCTCAATTGTGGTGATGATTAAAATTAAAAAAATTTTGATTAAAAAAGTGAGTAGAATTAAATTTTTTCATTTGCTAGAATACAATTTATATAATATTTATTGTTTTTATTTAATTTTTATGTATTGTTTTACTGTTACATTTTTTTATATTGTCATGTGTTTGCGGTTCGATCAAGACATTGAGAGAATAATGGCAATAGTAATAATGATACTAATGATAAACAAATAAAAATAGTAATTACATACAAAACAGAATTTAAAGTAATCATCAGGATTTATTTACAGGTAGTTAAATATTGAAAACAAGAATTCAGTCCCATTGACAAAAGACATTACCTAATAAAACTACCCTAACACTTTATGAATGAAATTTAGTGCATTATCTTTTTCCCTTACAGTTTAACAGTAACTCACTGAACCACTTCTTGATTCATGTACTGCAATTACGTGTGATGTCACCTTAATCGAATTGAACTTGTATGCACTAGAAATTCGCTCCTTCACTGACCTCGCAGAATACTCTCGCTTCAAACTCGCATAATAACCCCCACACTTGAACTCTCTTGCATTAATGATTTCAACTCATCTTCTCTGGCGTATTTATACTCTTTTCTCTTGACCTGCAGGACCAGACCTCAGTTGAGCATGAGAACAATTGATCGAGCCCTTTCCTTCTCCCATGCATTCCTATTCCTATAAAATACATTCCATGTATTCCCATGTTACCATGTGTATGGTAACTCTACACACAGAATAACATCTTTTTAGGTGGTCATCAGACAGTATTATAAAGGATGATTGTTAAACAGACCTGTTACTTTAATAAAAGGGTTCCTTTTAGTCCCCTTTCTGTATTCCTCTCATTATTATATTTTCCACTACTTTCTTCTTAATTGGCAAAAATCCATTACTCAGGTCTGTTATACCAGTCTTGTTGCAATATCATTGATGTCTTAAATGTAAATGAGCAGTTTATACAAAATACAAATTATGATTAAAATTATTACACCAACTGTTTATCATATTTAATATGCACTATGTCTATTCCTACATTTTTGGGTATTAAAAAAATTGCCATATTTATATTGGTACAAAATTTTAATATTGCTATTAATGTTTTCTTATGTGTGCTTTTCAGTTCATTAACTATAGACTGTAAACTAGTAAAATATCATTTGAACTATAAAATGTTTTATACAGAAGTTTGTCATTCATTAATAGTTTACCATTGCATCTAAAAGTAGTTTTTGCTGATGTTGGAAGGTAGGAACTACTGCACCATTATTTTGTAATAGTATCCACCTATGCTGAATAATTTTTGTGTATTATATAGTTAATATAATTTATGTTTGTAATTCATTTTCATTGAAAATAATTTCTTGTGGCCGATAAAATACACGCCTGTGCAAAAAAAAAAATACTGTTCAAGTTTTTGATTCGATCATTGTTATTTTCACGTACTTGTTCTTATCTCCAAAAGTGGATTTTTATAAATATATACAGCAATATGTATGCATCTAACTATTTTTCACCTGATCACAAAACCCAAATCAGATTAAAATACACAACTGAAAATCCAAATTACATTAAATTACTAAACAAACCTAACTGAAATTATTTTAGAAAATGATGAAGAAAATAAAGCAAAAATGTATCCGATAAAAAATATCAGCATTTTTTATTAAAATCAAAAAGTGTCTGGAAGAAATACACTGTAATAAATTCTAGACCTCCTTCTGAGTATCGTAACAGTAAAGCATGTGCAATGTAGTTTAAGAAATACATGGAACCCTAATAATGTAGATGTAGGAATTTATAAAAAATCAGTTTGTCAACTCAAAAGTTAATTTTATTTTAACGTACTGAAAGTTAGGGGTAGATACACTTCAAATGTCTTTATTCATAAATTGAATTTCTAATATCTTTTTAAAGCAGTTTAATATGAAAACTTTTGTTGACATTCAGGAGCATTAAGACATATAGACATCCATGGTAAATTACTTGAAATAATGAATTATACATTGAGAGTTACATCTTGTTAATGAAATCAAAGATTCATAAAGCAGATAATGTAAAACACAAGATAATTATATTGAGGGGTTCTAAATGTGATAAATAATAAATCCCCTTCAACCTGATGATTCCACAAATCCTAAATCATCTCAGAAAATAATATCTTTAAAAATTGAAGGATGTGAATGAAGTAAGAATTAAAACATGTAAAATATCAACAGCTAAGCCATATTAAATAAATATGTTTCTATAGATTATCATTATTAACCTACAGCAGATGCAGTTAGGCTTTACATTTTTGGCAGTTAATGTACAAAATGGCCACAACTGTTGACATTACTTTAAAAAAGAATTTGAAATAAAATCAAGATAAAAAAATTTGACTAAAAACAAGGACCCAGTCATTTATATATTTTGTTAAAGCTGAATTAGCTTATTATTTGTAGTATAATTTGATAAAAAGTTTTTATATGTTAAATGCTTAGTTTAGCATCATCTGTGCTCTTTATTCTATATTTGTCTTAAAGTGATAACTAAGTAGTTCTTTTATCTAACTATATAATTATTTTGAAGGAATTCTTTGCTGGACCCTGTGTGCCGAACGTAGAAGGACCTCTTTACATAAAAACAGACTCTCGCAAAGGCTGGAAGAGACATCATTGTGTACTGCGAGCATCAGGTGTTTATTATTGGCCAAAGGATAAAACAAAATCTTTATCAAAAGATTTGATTTGTCTTGCTACACTCGATGTTAATCAGGTAACGGGCAAGCTGTGTTTTAAATATTATCTCATTTGTTTTATTCATTTAGATCTAATTGAATTGGTTTAGTAATTTTAAAGATCATTATGAGTTTTTTTATAACACTGATTTATGTAAATCTACTGACTCTTTTTGGTATCTTGCCTTAAGTTCCCTTCTGTAAGTGTCTTTGATGTTTGTTCCTTTTTTTTTTTTTTTTTTGCTTTGAAGTACTTATATTTGTAGTATATTATTTTATGTTCTGTTGATTTACTTTGAAGTTTTGCTTATTCGGATTGTTTTACTAAATATGATCATAAATAGGTGATATACAAGGTGTAGCTAGAAAATAACGACTGATTTTTTTTGTAAGACAAACAGCATGAGCCTCAAGGTCAAACGCCATATTGTTGACCCGCCTGACATCCCCCTTTTACATTCCAGCTGGTGTGACAACCGCAGCCTGCTCAGTCAGGATTGTGTCAGTTCCTGTATCTGCCGCTCATCGGATAAATGGTAGGTGTTTTAATAGAGGAACATGTTAATGTGAAATTTTTAGTGAAACACGGCAATTCCACAACAGAGACCTATTCTCTCTTACAACAAGTGTGCGGTGATGAATGTATGACATGTACACACATGGGTTTTTCAGTGGCATAAACAGTTCAAAGACGATTCGTGTCCATGACATCTTTCTGCTTCGAAAACAGACTGAGACATTGAAAAAATAGGCAGTCTCATCCGTCCTGAAGGTCAAACAGTAAATAAGGAATATTATCTTAAAGTTCTAACTGCTCTCCGTGAGTGAGTAAGAAGAAAGCGACCTGAGTTGTGAAAGAACAAATCATGGATTCTTCATCAGAACAATGCTCCAGCCCACACTGCATTGATTGTGAAGTTGTTTTTGGCTAAGCATGGGATCCCTGTGTTGAAATATCTACCCTACTCACCAGACCTAGCCCCATATGATTGTTTTATGTTTCTGAAAGTGAAGGAAGCATTTAAAGGAACTAGGTTTGAGGCAGTTGAAGCTGTAAAAGAAAAAGCTACAGAGACCGTGAACATGATTTCAGAAAATTACTTGAGACAATATTTTGAACAATGGCAAATTAAAATGGAGCAGTGTAGGAATCATGGAAGGGATAATGTGAAAGTTATTAAGAAAAAAAAAAAAATGTTACAGCAAAAATCCTGTTATTTTCTAGCCACACTAGTATGTAAAATAAGTTGCTAAAAGAATTTAGTGATTTAATTTTTATTTTTTTGTTTATTTTTCTAGGTATATTATGGTGTAGGGTGGAAAAAGAAGTACAAATCACCTACAGAACATTGTTTTGCGATTAAGCATCCATGTTTACAGCAACCTAAATCAACAAAGTACATTAAGTTCCTATGTGCTGATGATGCACAAACACTTCATAAATGGGTTATAGGAATGAGAATTGCCAAGGTAAATTTACAGTTAACTACATAAAATTCTTTTTAACTTTTTTTTTAATGTTGTAAAAATGGTTGGTAAATTTTTTTTTAAATTTGTGTAAAATGCTCTATTATTCACTATAAAACATAGGCTATTGCAGATCAGATTATTCGGAATAAAGTGAATAAAATAAATTTTTCAATAAAAAATTTCTTGCACTTATATTGTCTTAAATAATGAATAATAAATGAAAGAATTTTGACTTGATTAAAATTTTTAACTCGCATAAAAAATTGTTTATGTATTACAATTAACATCCAACTAAATTATCTACATATACACAAAAAATATTGTCACTTGGGTGAGAATTTTAGTGTTATAATTGTATTATTAACATATTTATATTTTCCTCCCCTACAGAGTTTGTCTCTACAGTTAAAACTCAATAACATGATTTGAATTTATATAATTTGTTTTAAAGATAATTCCAATAAAGTTCAAGTTGTTGGAATTTTCATTATTATTATTATCATAATCAGTTATTGAAGAATCTGTTTCTGGGTCTTTTATGTAATATTCTCAATGTATAAGATTCTTTCATGAATTTGTTTTTAAAAAAAGATAATGGTGTACCCTAATAGAATAAACTTATCTAAAAAATAAGAGAATTCACATCAAAAAGAAGCTCTGCAAATGTAGAAAGAAAAAAGTGACCATTACACTCATCTCCTGCATGGAGTGGTAGCGTCTCAGCTTTTCATCCAGAGGTCCTAGGTTTGAAAACTAGTCAGAAATGGCATTTTTCATACACTACAAAATTTTCATCTCATATTCCTTCCCATGCAAAATGTTCAAGCTTATGGTGAATTAATCATCAAAAAAAAGAAGAGAAAAAAGTAATCTGCCAGTATGAAATAAATATAACCAGTTCTGGCTGAGAAATTTTGCTATTTTTCAAATAAAATTTCTCTCTTTCTGATGGACAATTGATACATCTGAAAGATTCTCAGACCAATTCTATGAATTCCATTAACATAGTCTAGGCAGCTGTTGTGAGTTTTATTATTTTAACATTTTTTGAGTGGGACAAATTCATTTTCTGTTTTATAATTCACTTTTTCAGTAACTGATTATATTCTTATTCAGATAAATGTGAACATAAAATTATTATCTACATCATACACTGTCTAAATTAAAATGTCTAGGATCACAGCCTAAAGAATAAATTCTTTAAATATTTATAAAAATATTTTAGGAACCACATTGTTATAATATAATAAATTTGTATGCATTATTCCACAATTAAGTTTTTTTGTATTTTTAATCTTCTTCCAGTATGGTCGGCAGCTTCTCGTTAACTATCGATCTTTGGTTGAAGAGTGCCAGTTATTAGCTGAAGGTCAAGACTGTCTTGAGGATAGAACCCTATCTCGCCGAAGTGTTGTCACCACACTCGATACAACATCGGAATCTGGTTCCAGCGGCTGTGATGTCGGTTTTGAGTGTGACTTCCCTTCGGGTACGATTAAACGTAAACCTCCTAAACTTCCTTTGACTGCAACAACACGCCAATTAAAAGAAATTGCTATCGGTTCAAGCACCAGGCCGATCGAAAGGGTAGAATTTAAAACGAGCTTTGAATCTTTGCCACCGCCTCCACCTGAACTGCTCGAGGCAGATCTCAATGTTCCAGATGATGAAGATCTTCCTCCACCACCTCCACCTCCTCCACGGCTAACTCCTCCTAGCACAGCTTTTCTGCAAGATCTTCAAAGAGTTATGAGAAGGAAGTGGCAAGTAAGTATAATATTATCATTATATTATTTGCTGGTTAAACTAATAAATTTTCAAATTCAGATTTAATTTTGTACATACCATTAAGAATGTCATTAAAATTAATACTACTGTTATTAACTTCTCTGTCATAATTCTTTTATCACAATTTAATATACATATACACAATGATTTATTGTTAGTAAAAACAAGAATATGTAGAAAACAAGAAAAATTTGACTTCAGTATTAAACAGATATATGTTTCTGTGTATGGAGAAAATAGATGATAACTTGCCTTAAAAGACTATGGGTTTCTTTTCTTTACTTAAAACATTAATTTCTCATATTGTGTTGTTATTGTTAAATAATCAGTAAATAATAATTTAGTAGAGTCCTATTATTTAATTGAATTAACTTAACTGCAATTTTGAATTTATCCAATTAGAGATCTCTTACCTTACAGTAGATGATTCTACAGCACCTGGAATAATTTGAGATTATAGCTCACAAAATACAGGGTTGTGAAATAAGAATAAAATCATATTTAATTTTTGTCTTAATAACTAATGTTAACCCATCTTTTTTGCGTACACATTTTCACATCCCATGTTTAGTTTAATTCTTTATTCCATGTGTCATTTAATATTTTATGTTGTTTCTATAAAATTTTAAATTTATCAGATAGTTCATGCAACTTAAGTATATATCTGGTTGTCCATCCATTTGTACAATATTTAATATTTTTATATTAATCTGTGCTGTTTGTCTGTTTCTGCTATTTTGCCTATTTGCAATTTTCATCTTCAATTTTTTTTCATTGGTTATTTTACATAATGACTATTTGTTATATAGTTTGGATAATTTTAAATTTGTTTTTATTTTGTTTTTTAGATATTGTTTTAAGATGGTTGTACAGTTTTATTTTTGTAATCATATATGTTTTTTTTTTTTTGTTTTTTTTTTTTTTGTAATGAACGAAAAATTTTTTGTTATCAGCTTGCTTTTTGCAGCTAATTGTAAATAATATATAAACATTTCAAATTTTTAACTTGTAAATATTGTACATAAAGAAATATTTTGAAAAACCCAGTAGAATAGATCCGTGTTTCAATTTAACTGGATGGCAAAATTTTGGACAACCATGGATGTAGTTTTTCCTGGCCCAAAACGGTGAGTTGTGAGAAAAATTCTATTCAATAATTATGCATATTATCAATTCAAGATTGATTGCTATTTAAAGTAACTTCTTTGAAAACTATTTTTGTTTTCAAAATAGACTATAATTAACTTGTGGTTTTTAGCAATGCACGTTTCCTCAATCAGTTTTTTTTTTTTTGCTTGTTAAGTCAGTTGTTAACAATGTTTTGTTTATACTCATAAAGGTGAAGGGAAACAAATTTTTTTAACCTGAATATTTTTACTGCTTTTAAATTATATACTCATTATACTAACATGTAATAGATAAGTTCCCATAGATCACTGAATAATGCAGTGCAGTTGTCCTTCAGATGGATATGTGCTTGCTACTGGAATTTAGAGGCAGAGTAGTAAAAAGAAAATTTTGCCTTTTAAAGTTATAAAAAAGAAAATCTGAAATCACTCTCACTGTTGCTTTATTGTGATAATTTCTGGAATACTTTATGAAACGTGACTTTTGATATCACATTTTATTTTTATTAGATCCTTTTTTATTTCAGGAGATGTCTCTTCAGATTTTCAAATTATTTTAGAAGTATTATAAGAAAACTGTTTAATTTATTGTGTTAATCCACAGCAGAGACCAATATAAAAATTATGTTTAGTTAAAAGTGCAATATGATTAAAAAACACATTATTATTATTATTATTAAACAAAATTAGTATTATTAAAAAAAACAAAACATTAAACAAGTATTATTAAAAAAAGTTAAAGAAAGTAAATTCTATACTATTTCAACTGTCCAATTACATCATCATTTCTATGTATTATGTGTCCTAAAAAAAAGTAGCATAACAGGATTATTTTATTTTTTGCTGCTGATCTATGATACTGCTGTATTGGTAGAATATATTTTATAATACAATTTATTTAGAGAATTACTTGTATAGCGTTCTAATTATTATAAATTAAATTTTTCCTGAATTTTACTGTAATTAAAAATAATATATCCAGTAAAAATTATTATATAAATTAAAAAAATAAATTAGTAACAGTTACATCTGTATAAAATTAAATCAACACACAGATCCACAATCTCCAAAATCATGTTCAAGGTATGACTAATCTGCATTATCATTCATTGTGTGTTATTAAAGTAGAACCCAATTTGACATGAAAAATCTAAAATAAATTATTATATTATTATTGTATTGGCCAAACATTCCTTTTATTGATATAAATCCCTAAAGTTGTTTTTTATCATAGAAATTTTTTGATCTTATTGCATTAATAGCTCTTCCAGATTTTATATGTTGTAACAAGTGTTCCTTCCATTTTTCAAAACATTCAGTTTGGGGCATAATTAAATTTGCTGATATAAATAAATTGGTTCTGTAAAATGACTATTTGCCGCCCTTAGCATCACTGAGGATTGAAACGGGAAATGCCTTTTACATTTGACCTTATTGCTTTTATAGCTTTTCCAGTTCTTATAAGCTATAACAAGTGTTCCTTCCATTTTTCAAAATGTTCAGTTTGGGACATAAATAAGTTTGCTGATTTAACCAAACTGACTCTGTAAAATGTATCACCAAGGATTGAAATGGGAAATGCCTTTTACGGTCTCAGAAACTGAACTTATCTTGGCATTTACAGTTTTTGTGACTTTTGGCATTTACAGTAGTTATTTATGCATTACTTTCATCATAATTGTAAACCAGCCATTCTGTACCTTATAGCAATTTTTTTAAGTTTGAATCATTACTTTGATTCAATAGCTCGCTGAAAAAATTTATTCATATCAGATTGAATTCGGTTGGCATGAATTTGGCTGCAAGCCTAAAATATATCTCTTGAAAATTTTTGAGATTTTTCATTCTTCAGCCACTCACAAAGATTAAACAATGGGCTAGCAAGAGTGTTTCAGCTACTTTTGTGACTATTTCATCTGTTAGGATGTTGATAATTTTTCTAAATGAGAACGTTCATTTGAAGTTCAGCTATCTTTGAAATATTTCTATCACCGATACAATCGAGTACAGCTTAAAAGCCTAATTCCCAAATACTGTTTTATTATTTTTAAATTTGACCATCTTCCCAGGTTTAGAAAAAACATTCATTAATTCATTATACAGAAAATGTATTTTTTCTAAATTCATAAAAAAAAATCTTCCTAAATATAACTTATTGATTCAGAGAATGTCCAGTGTATAAATTATTACATAGTAATTTTTGCTAGACTGCTTCCAGATTTTTCCATTTAATTGCAGCACAGTATCCATCTGTTAATATTATCTATTGATGCACTAATTAAATCTGAATTTAGTGGACAGCTTTCCTACATCCAGTTATCAATTTGTCCATCAGTGTAGTTTTAAACTGTGTGCATTATCTTAACATTAAAAAAAAAACCTGTATAATCTTGAATGGTCATAATGTAAGCTCCGTAGAAAAGGTACCATGATATCAAAAATTCTAAATCTCTGGTCGATCAAGTGAAAAATTGTTTATATTATTTAATGAATCGTACTGAAAAATAAATTAACTTACAGTGTTCTTTTATTTCCAGGTTGCACAAAAATGTAAACAAGACTTATCCACTACTCCACATGAAGTATTGGGATTTCGTGATCCGCCTGATTATCGTGAAACAAATGTTAGTAATTGGGTCGCTGAACATTATGGAGGCGGTCAAGGCCAAAGTCTATATGAAAATGTTTATCGACCTGGTGTTCCACTACCACATAAAAAGAGGCCACCTCCACCGCCACCACGAGCTGAAACAACACAACTAACTACAACGACTGTTAATGCAAGACATATACACAACTGCTGATAACTATATATTCAAGTTATATAAATACAAGCGGTTTTTATATTCTTTTAATGCTGAATTAGATTTTTAATTTTATCAATAAGTATTTATTCTAGTTTAAAAAATACTTAGCTTAGTAATAGTAACTCTTGTTTATTTTACTGATAAAAGAGAATTTTCTGCAAAAGCATTGATATATTCATTCAATAAAATACATCAACATATGTTGCTATGTTGTCTACATCATTACTTTATTAGCCGTGCTACAGTTAATGTCATTATGTGTGTAATAAAACGTTATTTATTAAGAGATAGACTAAATGTTCACAGATTGTATCGCCGTGTTATGTTGTAATGAAATTGTTGTTCCATACTAAATTTAATTGTTTTGCATTAATGGTATATTAAAACCGTTTGATATTTGTATAATTAATTGTTGGTTGCTTTTAGTATAATAAAAGTACGATATTCAGTCGGCAATCTAAAGAATTGAAATATTTTTTGTAATTATATTTTTGTTTGCAATCACTGATTATGTACAGAAAGCAGCTTGTGTGTGCTTGAATATTTGTAGATATTAGGTATAATAAAGACTATATTGAAATTATATTATAATTTTATTGATTAGCATTATATTCTCTTGTTATGTATTATCTTATTCAGTGTACTTTTTTTTTCTAATTAGTTTAAAATTTTAGCTGTGTATAAATTTAATTAATTCTTTTAATTCTAAACTTGTATGAATTATTAAATTTATATTCATCTTGATATATTTGAACGATAATAATTTATTCATGTATCTACTTCTTTTCTTCCTTTATAGTAATAATAATACAGTTACTTATTGTGTAACAAATTTGTCATCTATAAAAATTATTAAAAGAAAATTGGCACACACATAACTGTGCGTTTACATTATACTTAATCGTGGGCTAAAATTTTATGTACATGTGTGTGTTTTCATGCATTTATGCATTTACCCATTTGTTTCATACAGTTATACATTCATACGTTTCAACACACAAACATATCAAAGTACAAGACAATAATTACAGAATTACTTCTTTCAGCAATGTATTTTAAATAGTAATAATTTTTATATAAAAATTTGATCGGTAAAAAAGTAGATTTTTTAATATAAAGTAATTTGAGGAAAAATATTTTCCTATATGTTTGACATATAAGAATGTATAATTATATATTTAAAAAAACATATTTAGGTTATCTCAAAATTATGAGATAATTTATACTTAACATATTTAATTTTAATCAATTTTTAAGACTGTTTTTTATAAGAGCAAAGTTTTTGAATAAAATAAAATATTTATTGTGATATTATTCTCTGTGTCTTTTGAAAAACATAACAAAATATTTCTTACAAACCAAAAAAAAAAAATCTGTTTAATTATCTTGTATGATCGGTGATTTTCGTATATCGTAACAATTTGTTTTCATGTACACAGATTGTTGGTCTTATTTTTTATTTATTTAAATTTTTCTTTTACTTGTGTTTTATCTTCAGTAAACATTATTTTATGTTCGGGTTCTGTAATATTTAAAGTAATTTAATTTATCAAGGTATTTTGTATTTGTCATTTAAAATTTAAATATACTTGTTCAGTGTGCTTGTTAGATATAGTAAAAGGGTACTGGTATTTAGAGATATCTATTGTTTGTAAGAGTTGGGGGAAAAATGAAAGTTTTTGTTTTACATTTTTTATGATTTGAATTTTTTCATCACTACAAATAATAAATACCAATTGATAATTAACATTTATATATTATTTAATTAATATTCCCTATGAATTTTTTAATTAAAAAATCTGTAAAACAGTAGAAAGTGAACTCCTAGCGAACTAGTAAACTCCAACTTACAGCAGTGCAGTTCACTTTCTTCCCCTGGAATATGGTTTCACTCCAGCTAGAAAATCAAAGTGAGTAGCAACATGTATTACCAAAGGTTTAGATTTGTCACTAAATCCAATTACTTGAAATCACATATCAATGAATTAACCCATTAGATTCAATTCTGGACATGATTTTCCTTTGTATAATCTAATATAAGGCTAACTTTTAATTCTCATAAAGAAAAATTTCCAATAATTTGTAAAATTTTAGTCAGATTGATATTCTATTTTCTGATCTATCATAATTACGGCAGAAATTTTTCAGGAATAGTATGTTTAATATATATATGTACCAAGGTTTTATGATATTCAATTTATTAAAATTATCCTCTAATTTTACGTATTGATGAGATTGATTGGTGATTCTAGTTAGCAAGATTTTTTTTTTTTTAGTGGTGGTAAAAGTTTTTCCAACAAAGGCAACTATCAGCTATTTTTTCTCCATTTCATAATCACTTCTCCACCGGCATATCAGTTATTTTCCAGAGAATATTGTTAATTCATTTTGACTTAAGAGTTCTAAAAATATTAGTTGTATTCTTTTTAATTACACTTCTGCATCTTTCATATTACTTTTGTTCTAAAAATTCAGTATCACTTTATTAGATATTGTTCAACCATTTTATGTTCAAGGATGTGTTGAAAGTAGTAATTAATTAAAGTATTTTATTTATATTCAATTTAAAACCATGACTATATCAAATTCTAATTTTGTAAACAATTTTAACTGCCAAATAGTACATACTTTCAAGTTATGTTATAATTGAGACTTTGTTAAATTTTTCTCTTCTCTAGTTCATAATCTGTTCCCCAGTTAATGTCATCAACAATATATTTCCTCCACTTTTTTCCTTTACAAATACAGCTTCTTCAAACATTCTTTCAGGTTACATGCATTCAATCCCTTCTTGATTGAATCCATTCCTTTTCGTAGGTTTACTAGAGGAAGAAAAATACCTTCTTTCTTTTTTCTAAAAGGAAACATTTTTTCCTGTTCCCCTTTCTGCTGTCAGTGGGTTTTTTATTTCTTTATACTCATCAAAGTATTAACATGTGAAACAATTTATATTTCATTTTATGTAGAGCTTTCTTCCTGTCTGCAGCTATTTTTGTTTTAATTTCAGTAAGTGATATTTAATTAGTATTTAAGATGAAATTTCTGAAAAGTGAAATAGGAAGAACTGAATGAGAGATAGTTAATATTCTGCTAGAATATCGGAACATTAGAGTTTTATTATTTGAATCTATAAACTATATTTGTTTTTCCTTCTGTTTTTTTTTTGTCGTTATATTATTTTTTTATGTCCATTAAAATTATTCATACATCATGCATTACAAGTATGTTAAGTTTATAGTTTTTGCTCAGAATTTATGAATTTTTGAGTATTTCATTTTCTACAGATTTTTTAAAATAAACTTTTGAATTAACGTAGTTATTTCAAAATTACCCATTTTTTAAAAATAATTATATCTGAGACTTCTGATAAAGTATTTATTTGCGTACAGTGGGTTTTAATAGTTGTTTATTTAATTTTTTAGATGTGCTATGATTTATGTGTTGTGTGGGGTTGTATGAATTATTTTTTATATAATATAATAATTATGGCCATGTATTAAAATTCTTATAGAAAAAATAAAATTATTTATGTTTGAGGAATTTTCCTTTTTTAATTCATTATTACTATTATTTTTATATTTATTACATGCAGTCTTCAGTTTGTTACAGTCTTATATTTCAATTTATAATTTATGATCTCAATATATTCATAATTTAATTTAATTTTTATTAATAGTTTTAAAGTGTACATGTCAGTGCCTTTTTTTTAATGGCCGTTTATTATAAGTACGAATATTTTGTTACCAAATGATTTTTGTCATTTTTCTTCATTTATTAATCTTCAATGTAATTTTAAGTTTAAAAAAAAAAATTGATATTGTATATTATATAATTTATTGTATATATATTTTTTTTGTGTTTCATATATTTTATAAAACATTATTCTTAACAAAAGGTGCTTATTAAACTTATGATATATATAGTAGGTGCAAAAATGAATGATTTCTATGTAAATAACGTGTGTGCAATCTAAGCATCTGAGTTAAGTATGTATTTTCCTAATTCTGTATATTTTTAAAAATTTTATTATGATATGGAAGGTTTTTGATAAGATAAATAGAATATGGGAAATTAAATTTAAAAATATTTAATTTTATCTTATCTTTGCACTTATTTTTATCACATCACAAAAGTATATATGTTGTTATTAAATTGTATATTATTAATTTCTTATAATTGTGAATAAAGTGGTCATTTCATTTCCACATCGTAAAGGATTTTCTTTCTATCCTTGATATGTGCTGTGAATAAATAAAAAAAAAATTATTTTAACTAATAAAAAGAATTATTAAGTATTATCACATAAATTTTATTTTTATTTGTATAATTTTGTAAATGTACTGCAGATTTTCAAAATATTACACTGATAAATTTCATTAAATTTTACTCAAGATATAGTAAGTATTTTATATTCTTTGAAGAACCAAATAAATTATAAATAGTTACACTTGCCGTAGATTTTAATTATTTACATTGACAATTTTAGGCTCTAAAATATTTCTCCCTTTCTGGTATTCGTAATTTCATTCATATCAATGTTGGGATTTTAAGTATTATTTTCTTAATTTTATTAATCGCTCTTGATTTGAAGTCCTTTAATTTATTAACTTTTTATAATATTATGCTTTTCTTATAACTTATTTAAAAAAAAAAATATTTTTAGTAAAATTTAATGATTCATAAATTGATAATATGTTTTGCACATCGGACATATTGTTTCATTAACTTAACATATTTTGAGGGCATTAAATAATGTTTGATTTATTGTTAACTGAATCGCTTAAAATAAATTTTTACATTAAGTGAAATTTTCAAAATGATTTTTTAATTCTTATAATGTTATGGTTCTTATTAAATTTATGTTCATAGATCTATTTAAGAAATATTTATGATTTTCAAAGCTAATGAAATATGTTGTTAAATATTTAACTTCTTTCTGCTTAAACCTGTTTTGTATTAAGTAAGCGGAAGAATATAAAATTTTAAGTAGCAGTTTAATTCTCCTTTTTACTTTAAAGTTTTCATACGGTTAAAACAGCCGTATCATATTATTATATTATGTTAGTTAATTATTAAAAGTTAGTTTTCTAATGGTAGCTAATAATGGGCATTTAAATATTTAAAACTTCTTCAGTATTGGCAGCATTTTTGAAATCTGCAGCTCATATTTGCTAATTATTAAATTTTGTACATTTTGAACATTAAAATGTGAATCGTATATTTTGTGTTTCAATTTTACCTATACATCCATTAAAAATTTGTTTAGAATAATAGTAACTAACATTATATTTATTATTTTAGTATTCACTGAACTACTAATGATTATTCTTAAGAACTATTATTTACATATAGAAGCAATCCATAAATAGGAATGAACACATATATGTATTCTAAGCTGAAATGTATTAACAAATTCATAACTGTGAATCATTTTATATCTTAACATTTGTTACTACAATACCTCTTCTTCCTATAAAAGAAGAAGAAGGTATTTTTGTTTCTAATTTTTTGTCATCATCAGTTCTTTTTTGTGGTATTACAAGGGAAGTTCAAACCGGTTTTAAGTTATTTTTTTAAATTCTGATATTTCTTTGTTTGCAATAATCTTTCATTAAAATGTAATCATTCATTATCATCACAAAAAAAAAAATTATAAAAAATAATTGAAGTATCTTTCTGAATTGCTGAAAAAGATGTGTCTAAATCTACAAATGCTTAACTTAGTAAGTTAAGTTCTTTAAAAACTTACCTTAGTATTCAAACATTTCATTACATACAAGCACCATGCTTGTATATTTTAGTACTTAGGTTTTTCTTGATTAATTTTTCACAATCCGATTTTGATTTATTTTCATCAATGCTACAACTAATTTATACTTTGTCTGTAATCCAATTTTAACAAAAATTGTACAATTTGTAATATTTTCAATATTGAGGTAATGCTCCATCATTTATAAATTTCAAGTTATTCCTATAGATACTGGATTAGACAATTTTTTACTACAGGTTTGATTATTTGTGTTATTTCTGCTGATTGCTGTATACAGATATAAGTTTCACGTTAAATTATATTTTTATTGAAATTAAAAAGTGATGTTAAAATGTTTATTTCTAAAGAGGGTTACCTCTAACGTTTGACATATCACCAATTAATATAAAAGATCCTTTAAAAATTGTAGGAATAATAAAACAAAACTAATATATTATTAATCTTGTATTCTGAAGGATAAAAAGTTAAAAATTAATTATTAAGTAGAAAAAAAATTAGGCAAACAAATATTTTAGGGTTTAAAAGAAAGGATTTATAACCCAAACCAGAATGTTTCCAGATAATGTGTATTCAGATAATGACAAAGTGCTGGTTCTACTTGTATTGCTCTAGATAGATGTAGCTTAACCCTTTAGGTTGGTCTGGTGGTGAACTCATCATTATAGATCAGCTAATTTTGAAGTCAAGAGTTCAAATGCTAGTAAAAGCATAATAAAGACTTTTATTTATAAGGACTTGAATACTAGATCGTGAATACAGGTGTTCTTTGGTGGTTGGGTTTCAATTGATTACACTTCTCAGTAGTGGTTGACCATGAGACTGTACAAGACTACACTTCATTTACATACATACATACCATCCTCTGAAGTAATACCTTACTGAGGCTAAACAGAAAACAAAAGATAGATGTAGCTTAATAGATTAGTATAGTCCCTTATACTGATTGTATAAAATTGATAATGGCTTAACCATTATTGCCTATAATTAAAATTTATTGCAATAAACAAAATGCAATTTAAATATTTTTAAAATCAAATTATATTTTATACCGAGGTGTTATATTTTATTTAGTTATTGATAATTTAATAAACTGTAATGTGCTGTTATTTCATATGAACTACAGTACATGTAAATAGTAGAACTGTTTAAAACATTACATAATAATATCTCTGTTTAAAAATAAGTATTAATCAATCTACACATAATTATATTAAATTTGTACCATGTCTGTTAATAGCAGTAAACATTTTATTTACAGTAAACAATTCAGATAGAAATGATACAATATCAGTGAAAGATATCACATAGTGATGTATTTATCACGAGAAGTACATATGTTGTTGTCATCAGATTTATATAAG
>JAAAKQ030157806.1:0-12799 GCA_010016005.3 Zanna intricata | reverse complement strand
TCTGCACGGACTCCAGGCCCCTACACACCGTAGCTTTCAGGGCTCCCATGCACCGATATACATGGGCACCTCACTACATGAATTCCTATTGTTTTCTGTATCTCAATATAATTTTTGTTAAATTAGAGCAAACGTTTTATTATAGTCTAATATATATATATATATATATATATACACACATACATACATACGTATTCTATTTATATATATTCCATATATATGTATCGTATATAATATAAAATACTTTCCCGGCGAATATAGCTGGAATAGCTTACATTAGAGGAAAAGTATGATGATTGTTTAAAAAATGAAGTGTCTGGTTTTATTTTTTTTGTAAATTTTTACATTTTAGAGTAATTTTAGTAAATCTACAAAAAAACTGATGTGGACACTACATAACTTCCTTACACGCCATTCAATTACATTTTACACATTTTTTTTTTTTTTTAAATTTAAAGGACATAAAATTTTATTTCATTAATAACTTCTTTTTTTTATTGAATTATTTATCGTAAATCTTTTTAAATCCAAATTTTTTTGATTTTGGTTTTTTTTGGGCACTTGGTTCAGTCGGTTCAATCAAAAGGGGAGATGCACAGCTAGATGTTAACAACAGTCCAAATTTTTTTTTTGGAAAGTGTGAGTGTCTGTGTGTACGTGCACGTGTGTCTGTCAGTGTGTTAATTTTTTTTCTCGTGTAAACTTGTGCTTGCATGTGTTCACGACGAGTGGGAGGGAGTCTTCGTGCGTTATCATCGTCGCTCATACCGAAACCGGGACGGATGGCGACTCAGCAGAAGGCTGCCCCCACCCCCCGGCTCCACCATGTAAGTGTAAGTTTGTTTGACCGCTCCGAGATCCGGGGATTGGGGAGTCCCCGTGCTTCATCGTCAGCCCATCCCCGCAAGCAAGGACGGACTGCAACTCCACAGGGGAGAATAATTATAGGGTGGCATTCCTGTAGCATTGAGCTCAGGAAAGAATAAAAAAAGATGCTTCCGATGTTGGAAACTGGGCTATTTTGCGACCGATGTAACGGTCCCGACAGAACAATGATGTACTTCCGGTGCGGAAGCACAGAACATCAGGTAAGAGACTGTAACCGTGACCCCAAGTGTTTAGACTGTAATAAACCGGTACACAGAACGGGCAGTTACAATTGCGCGTATAACGAGCAACAGATCGGAGGCCGTGGCCCACATATCCAATTATGAAATGTTTACATTTAAATGTAGGCAGACGCTGGGTTTCTCAGGATCTGGTTCTGAACTGGGCAAAACGAGAAGACTACGATTTAGTCCTCCTCGCAAAGCCTAATAAAGGAGTGACAAGAGACAACACAAGATTGCACGATGAAGATTGGGATATAGTGGCTACAACGTATCCAGTAAATATGACACTTACAACTTTTATAGGAAAAGTGGGTTTATGGTGATAAACTTAACCAAAATCACCCTAATCGCCGATTACATATCTCTGAACTAAGAAGAGGCCAGATTTGAGAATTTTCTGGACGAAATAACAGCAGCAATAACAGCGTCATCACTCCCCGTCCTGGTGGTAGGAGACCTGAATGCTAAAACCTTTCAGTTGGAAGGAAGAAAAAATACCAACAGATGTTTGAAGCTAGCAGCGTGTATGTACGCCGAATATATGACTTTTGTGGGCATCCCTGGGACTCCGACTTTTGTAGGCCGAGGGGCTGGTTCAGTTATCGACATAATTTTGATTAAGGAGGCGGCCCCGTAGTAGATAAAGGATTGGCGAATAATAGAACAGGAATTCCTTTCGGATAATGTGGGAATCAGTTTCGAAATATGTAATAAGACAATTTCCCGACTACATGCAAAGGGGAATTGGTGATAAAGTGAACAGAATAAAGTGAAGAGCTTCACAGCGGCAGTAATCAGCAGATGCGACGAAGAACACGCGATAGAACCAGAGGGCTTACAAAAATCATCCAAGAAGAATCAGACAAAGTCCGACCGAAGAAGTCCCATCGAAAGAAGAATGTTTATTGGTGGACAAAAAGAATAGGATGCCTAAGAAAACAACTCATAAGATCTATCTAATGATCATGGCAACGTTGTAGACAATCAAATAGCGAATAAGAAGAAGCTAGAAACATATATACAAGAACAAGAGATGAATATACATATGAAATTAAACAGTCAAAAAAAGATATTGGAAACAACTAATAGAGGATTTGACCATTGATCCCTGAGGTAGGGCGTACCAGATCGTCATGAAGAGATTCGGTGCCCACCCCCGTTTCTAGCTAGAGGCACTGTGAAACAGGTAGTGAAAAAATTATTCATTACAACACCGCCCTCAGTACGCCTAGGATGACACTCAAAGAATTAATGGATATAGTAAAAAAAAAAATTAATACAAAAAAAAGCCCGGGATACAATGGAGTGCACGGTAAGCTATTAAGAGGACTGGTTGAGGCTGACCCGTGATTGATCATATAAATAATGAACTAAGTTATTCGCAGTGCTTCCTTTCCTGTACGTTGGAAGACGGGAAAAGTGGTGCTAATAGAAAAAAAGAAAGAAGACACCGGAGATAGAAAATTTAGACTCATCTGTTTATTACCAGTGTTGGGCAAAGTCTGCGAACGCATAATAGCGAGCAGACTGGAGGAAGAAATTGAGCTGAAGGAAGGCTTGGCCCGAAGACAGTTCGGTTTTATCAGAAATAAGTCGACTATAGACGCGATAAGGTATGTGCTAGCATGGGCGGAAGACTGCCAGACGGGCACGCGGAGGATCAGAGAGATCCCCTTGATGGTCCTCCTCGATGTCCGGAATGCCGAACGCATTCCGGACATACGACGAAATAAACTACAGGTTGGAAAAACGTGGCGTCAGTAACTACTTAAGAGCTATGGTAAACGATTTCCTGTTTGACAAGAAAATTTTAATCGACGCGGAGGATGGAGAAATGCAATTCCAAATAGGGGGAGGGGTTCCTCAGAGTTCCCCCCTGAGCCCACTCCTTTGGAATGTAGTACTGGACGAAGTATTACGAATGAGACTTCCGGATTCAGCTGAAATAGTGGCTTATGCAGACGATATGGAACTTGTAATGGCAGTACACCGCAGATTGAGACCAGTCAAGGTTTGGGTTGACAACGTGGCTGTGATCTCCAAGTCTAGAGCAAAATATCTAGGTGTATGGCTTGAGAAATCGGGACTATACACCCACCATATCCAGTACACCACACACACGGAAGGCCGATGAGACATGTCTACTTTAAGCAGGATAATGGCCGCCTAATGATGGACGCCTAATGGCAGGACGTCTAATGATATCTTTTTCATATAGTACCAGTGCCAGAGTAGTATCTCGTTTCTCATCGTCATCCTCCGGGTTTACTATCTCTATGCTTCTTGCATCTTTGAAAACTGTGCCGCTAGGGATGTTTGAATTCCCAATCAGCTTCCTGAAGATACCTGGGAATCGGTCGCTCAGGGTCTTTGTGTATTCATTCCTACTTCCCGGTCGGCGGGGTGTCACAAAAATAATCGCATCCACTATGTCACTAGGTGGTACTGCCGTCTCTACTTTAACCTTCTAAAAGGACTTCAGAGGCCATTTTCTGTGCACAACCTCGTTCAGTTCATGCTGTGCGCCTACCTTAACCACAGTTTATATTTTTTCTAATGTTCTTGTTTTTTCCGCCCTTAACTTCTCTGTTTGTCTCTCCTTGTCAGCGGTTAATTTCAGTTTAACACTAGCATATAGCGCCAGTACTGTAGTCTCCAGCTCTTTTGTTTTTGGACTCTTAACGCTGGACTCTCGGATTTCCGTTTTTGTTTTCCTATTACTTGCGCATAAGGTTACAAGTATTTATTTCTTCCAATAGCTGATCTACGTCAGAGCCATCTGACGAATCACCTTCGATACCATCGTCTACCAAAGAGTAATCCCTTTTTTGAGATTTGGGTATTTCTTCTTCCATGGTCAAGCCATATCTCTTATTCAAAAAAAAATGTTTGTTTCGTGTTTTCTATCCGAAATCGCGTATTTTAACACCCCACTCGGCAATTTGGGGGGGTCGAAAATAAAGTCAGAAAAAAAAGAATTTTTTTTGGGGGGGGTCGAAAATTTTCGGGCACGGGAAGTAAAAAGGGGTGAAAAAAAATTTGGTGGGAGGAAGGGTTGGAAATGAACCGGGAGGCCCGGATCGATGAAGATCCAGGAGGGGAATGAAATCCGGGTGACGGGACGGGCGTAAGAGAAAGAAAGGTGGACCCCTTATATAATAGCCAGAGGACTTCGAAAAACTTCGTCTCTAGACTAACAGCTATTACGTTAAAAATGTTCTAAGTCGTTTACTTCTACTGAATTAACGTCACCGTCCAGTCGTTGCTTGCTGTGGCACTTACAAAATATTTCTCTTATTATTATACTATACGTATAAACTATAATAATTTAAAACTTATAAAAAACTCATTTAAGTCTTTTTTTTCCAAAAACCTTAGTCAATATTAATACAATTATCTATTAAAAAACACCGTATGTCCTGTCCATTTCACTGTCAATTGCCTCAAGAGGCTTTAAGCCCTATAAATAGATGCTTAACTAAAAAGCTTAATAAAAAATAAGTCCGTAATCCAAATCTCACCAAATTTCGTATGTTAGTCCGTTATCGTTATCTGTACAAAAACCACATCACAAAACCAATCAAATTACTGAAAAAACCGTCCAAATAGCACTATTTCGCTTAGCGACACAGAATAGCTGTTTACTCACTGAGTGGTCCCACTCAACAGGTCTCTGGTCTCTGTGAGATACCTACAGTACGGACGTGCAGACGTCACGCCGACACTAGTCAAAATGGGTTCAGGAATGGTTAAAATGTACACTTCCTTTGAAATCTCAAAACCGAGATTTTTCACAACTTTCTTTACTACGTATAACATATATGTGTATGTATCTATGTACGTATGTGTGGGTATGGTATAAAAATGCATGTATACGTACAAATATACTCATACGTAGGAATGTACCTACGTGTTACCCTGGTTTTGGCCATATACCTCAGCATTGACCAAACAGATTTTCTTTAGATCTGGCTCAAATATATGGCGCATTAATCATAGTCTTTTTCTTTTAAAATTCGTTAAGGTGGTGAGGATATCGCGAAAATACAATTTCAATTTACTTCAAAGGCATTTTAGAGAAAACTTTATTAAAAGAAATTTTTTACGTAAGATGCATATACACGTATAAATAAGTGAAAAAAAGGTTTTTTCCAAAAATTCAACCCACACTTCTGAAAATTTTAATATGTTTTTCGTTCTTTTGTACTATCTCCCTTCGGTGTAAATATTTTAAAATTTTATATAGAGTGGTATCAAGAAATGTCTAGTCATTTTTAACGTATAGAACCCAGATCTAAAATGCATAAAAGGTTGTTTGAAAATTATCCTTTTCTTATTTTCTTAACATCGATAAATTTTCCTCTAGGTAACTTAAATTTTTAATACAGAAAACAGTAAATGTTCTTAATTTTTTCTGTAAAATTTGTTACCAAATTTTAATCTCTGTTTTACACAATCTTTTTTTTGTAAATCTTGCAATATTATTTTTGTATTTTTGACTTCAGGGAAGATAAGTGGTGTCCACATCAGATTTTCCTAAGAAAAACGTTATGTAAATATAAACAAAAGTATCTATTTAGGAATAGTTTTAATGTAACTGAAAACTAATGTAACTGATTCACCTATGTGAATCATGAAATCTAAAAATTTGACTTATAGATTTCTTGACAAGGAATTTTTTATACAACTTCCTTACCCAGTTGGGACGTATGTAGATCACCGATGTACAGTTTTCAATAAATTTTTTTAAACAAATATTTCGGTTCAAAATTTTTATTTTTAAATATATTAAAGTTTTAAATTTTACTTTTTTTATCCTTTCTTCAGTGGCTTTTATTTCACTTATTAAAAAAAAAATTAGTGGGTTCTATTTTTTTCTAGGTGTATAACTTTTACAATTATTTCTTAATGACATTCTAAATCAAATTCTTGGAGTACTTAATTATTATTATATATTCAGTTATATATATATATATATATATATATATATATGTGTGTGTGTGTGTGTGTGTGTGTGTGTGTGTGTGTGTGCGTGTGCGCGCGCGCGCGCGCGTGTGTGTGTGTGTGTGTGTGTGTGTGTGTGTGTGTAAGTTTAAACAAAGCTATTCGAATCAAAATTTTTTCTTTTTAATCTCAGGAAGGATCTATTTTTTTTAACTCAATTTGTAATTATAAATCGAATACACAAGAATCAACGTACTAGGGTGTCTGTTTATTATCTGGAATTACAGTTATCTTTTACATTAAAAAATCTTCTATGGCATACAAGCTTAGGTTTAAAGCGCAAAATGTGCAACCCTATCGGCTCACAATAGCTTCTATCGAAGGGGAAAGGGCAGAGTTAGTTTGGGGTTACCAACGCCTGTGGGCGCGCTAAATCCTACTCCAGACAAGTTAAAGACGGAGCTACTCTGTCGATCTGTCGATTAGCAACCAACCACACAAGGATTTAATCCAGCTTGGAACTATTTGCTGCGTAGCCATAAATCACCCTTTGCTAGGCGATCCGGGTTTGAAATGCAACCTTCCTGCTGGACCTAAGGGATATGAGCTACTGCTACTTCAACAAGCCTAAATCCTTTCTTTTTCTGTTTAGTCTCTGGAATCATCGAAAGGTATTACTTCAGAGGATGATTGAGGATGATATGTATGAATGTAAATGAAGTGTAGTCTTGTACAGTCTCAGATCGACCGCTCCTGAGAAGTGTGGTTAATTGAAACCCAACCACCAAAGAACACCGGTATCTACGATCTAGTATTCAAATCCATATAAAATTAATTACCTTTACTAGGATTTGAACCTTTGAACTCTCGACTTCGAAATCAGGTGATTTGTGATGTCGTGTTATCCACTAGACCAGTCCGGTGGGCTACAAGCCTAAATCCTAGTCGTTTGTAACTAGGAATATTCTGATTTCCTATAAGCTAACAGACGTCCCTGGTTCAAGACAATGATCCGTTTTTATATACGGGTTTGCAGCCGGTCGTACAGTCGAAGCGCTTGCTCTACGAGTTTAATCCCCTGAAATAGACAGGACTTTGGGTAGTTCAGTATAGTAGGTAAAACAAAAATAATTTGGTTCTTAAAAAGGTCACATAATTGTTTGTTTGCTGGTTGCCCTTACAACTGTTTCACTCAACTATAAATAGTGTTATTTATAGTCAGTCTGGAAAAAGAAAACAGTTTGTGAATCACATTGTGTATAGATAAAATGTTTTTAAACATTCTTAAAGCAGTATTAATGTACTAGTAATAAAATACAAAAAAAGCTTGTTTAAATAGAAAATCATGTAGATATTTCACGATTTAAAGATATGTCTTATAATAACAAAAAACATTAATCACAGGTTTTATATATATGTATATATTATACCACAGCGAAAAGTAATTCAGAAAATTTTAAAAGATTTTTATTATAACAAAGGATATCATTATTCTAATTTACAAATTTTAACATGCGCATATTTAAACAAGCTCCCTTTAAATCAATTAATTATACCAGACAACAAGTTAAATCGATTATCATGATTGATTTTCGGAAGCTGTGAAAGATGAAATGAAAACAATGTTAAGTCATTCAGAAATTTATTGCTGGCAAGTGAGTGAGAGTTCACTTACATGTATGTAGATATGTCGATAGCGTTTGGCGTTAAATTAAAGCATTTCAAATAATTTTATCAATTTGTAAGGTTTATCTTCTTTTTTATTTTAATTTGAAAACTGATTGAGTTTCACCGTACTTGAGGCTATTGAGTTTTACCGTACTTACGCCTGTATTTGACAGATACTTGATCTGATAGGATAACATTGTTTATATTATTAATAACAATAAAAGCAACTGGTTATAATATTCCTAACATTTACATAGTTTAAAATAATATCCAACCTCTACTGCTGATGTTTAAAATTATTGTACTCTTATGACCTTACATATTTATTTTTTACAGTATATCAGCTCAAAAGTAATGAAAGTTTTTTATTATTAATTGTTAAACCTCTTCAAAAATTAGAACAAATTCAATCAATATTAATGGATGATATATGCATTTTAATACGATTTTTTTTTTTTTTTTGGAGGGTTAAGGTGGAATTGCATTTATGGACGGAGCGCCGAGTTCCTCTGATGGTCTCATTAAACGGTTATCAGTAAACTATCAGCTAAAACTGTCCATCTTTCTACAAGGACTCGGCCCGGAATCGCTTTTCCACACTGCTTTAGGCCGAGTCCTTCTATTCTAGTCTGAGAAGTCGCCTTGTCGCCTTTCTTGGTGCTGAACCAAGAAAGGTGACTCCCAATGAGCCACACTCTCTCAGCTGCTCGAATTGCTCAGATCCCAGAGCACCTGCAACAAGTAGCGCAACGCCATCAGCGTACCCAACCAAGACATCCAGTCTCTGGAAGCCGTCATAGACAACATTAGAAAGCTTTCCGAGGAACAACCTCTTCGCCATCAGGATCGAACAAGTACATCAGGGCCTATCGTTCTACCGTGCAGAGTTAAATGTGTTTTTCACGGTCAAAGTAATAAGAAGTACCACATGAAAAATGATTGGGGCCCTCTGCTCACTTCAACAGCCTCTTGGACTCCATTCTATGATCAACTGACACTGCCAGAAACCGTACTGGTTTCTGGCAAGGGCTAATAAATTAGAGAAGTGGCGATAGGCCACTCGCCTGATTCAACGTCTTAATCAGTCTCTCCTATATCTTCTCCAATACCTTCCCAGATGTGTCAAGAGTACTCAGTGGATGGTTGCAGGAAGCGCACCCTGACCGCGGATCTTCTTTGCCCTTGGAGCGTAAGAAGCGGGGGTCTTGTATCTGGAGCTAAAGGCACCACCAAAAATGCGGGAACTCACCAAGTCGCCGAAATCCTACTTGGCACGAACCAAATAGGTTGATTATAACTGATTACCTTTCAACGAATTGTTTCGCTTTAATCTCATCTTATGGAGGCATTCCCAGTCGCCTGATCGCTATCTTTTAACCCAGCCCCCAAGGGTATGCTTCTACAGTCTCCGTCGGTTCTCGCCTGCAGCCTGCCTTGCTCACTTTGATGGCCCGGCAGATCTACTTCGTTGAAGCCTTTTGATAAGATCTGGCGTTCGCGTCTTGCATGTTACGCTACTCGTCACAGCTGAAGACACTCTCAGTGCAACCCCGCAATCTCCGCTGCCCACCAGTACAAGGTTTGGATCCAGTTCCTCGGCGCTCTGTGGAGTATATGGAGCGATTAGCTGTATGGTATGGTTGAAGCAACTATGGCCACAGTACTAGCGGCCCACCGGGCGGTGATATTTCCAGGGGCTATGACCCTTGAGAAGATCCTTTTTGTAAATTTATTTTCGTCGATTTTATTGCCATTATATTTTTTACCAGCCTTAAGATAGGCTGCTTATCTTGCATTGGGCCCCTAATGCAAGAAAGGGGCCCTAGTGCTCTCGTCGATGCATTGTGTAGAACTCTAAACAAGAAGTATTGGTGGTCGCTGTCAATGTTATCCTTCAGGATTCTCTTATCCTGGACGAGCGTGAGCTGCTCTTCGGAGGTGAGGGAAAAATAATAAAATAAATTTAATATAGTAATAATAACTTATATACATTCAATTATTATTATATAATGGAGTGTTTACTTAGACTTTTTTACATTTCTTTTCTTGTAGGCAAAAGAAAATAAAGAATAAAATCAAAAATTTAAATTAAAATATTCAGGACCACTTTCGACATTTAAAAAAAAAATTAGGAAAGTAGACCCATTTCTGGTTTAAATTTTTTTTACATAACTTGCTTATTTCAATGTAATCATACGTGTTAAACAAATTTATCACACCATTTCAAATAGTGTCTCGTTCTAAATATAATATTTCTAAACGGTTGCCATTCTCTAATTTGCTGTCGTCCATCATCCATTACTTACGTGTTCTTAAAACAACTCAAATGAAAGAATTTCAACCCTAACGAGGCTCACAAGTCCAGATTTAAAAGAAGTTAATATAAATATTATGAAAGTCCTTAGACACCGCTAACTATTGACGGAATTTCAGTCTCCATTTACACTACAATTTCTATTTTACACCATAATATGTTAGCTTTTGCATCTGTCAATGGATATCGCCATTTCATCGAACAAATGTCGGTTTTTAACCAATTGTATACAGTGTTGAAGTTTTTTTTTTTTTAACTGTAATTTGTGCTCTGAATTAGTGTAACTATTCTTTAAATATTTAAAATTACTACTATTAACTTATAAATAAATATTAAGAATATTTTAATTATTCGCATTATATTTAATGCGAATTAAAAATCGCATGAAAATTTTAAGATGTTAAATGAAAACACTCTAGGACTAATGAGCCCCGAAGACTTGAGCCCCGAAGACTAGAGATGAGTTTGTCAAATACTATAATAAATAAAACTTGTATAGAGACGAGTACATGTTATTATTGGAATTGTTGATATAGAACGTTATATGTATCGGAAAAAGTTCTATGCAGGTCAAAGTCGAAGAATTTTAAAGCTCGAGGAAAATTAGTTTTTAGCTTTTATTGACGTGAACTTTGTGAAGTTGCTTGTTAACATTATTATTGTATTATGATAAGTGATAATGTGATAAAGTAATTCGCATAAATAAAAATAATACGATACTAAATTTATTTTTTTAATAATTAATTAATGTAAAATAATCAAATGTTTCACCAAATGTCATGTGGACCACTACATGATTTCCTTGTATGTCTATTAAATTATATACACATTTTTAAAAGTACATGAAATTTTATCTCACTAATAACTTCTGATTTTTTCGATTTTGTTCTTTTTATTACTGAATAATTATTAATTGTAATTTTTTTATCAGACGTTAATAATTATTAATAAATCAATATATTTAAATTAAAAAAAAAAGATTAAGAGGTCTTGTTTCATTTCTTTATATCTTTTATTATTCGGAATATAACTTTTTTTATTCGGAGTATATTTTCCACTCTTACCACAGATTATGAGGTCTTATTTCATTTCTGTATATTTCCATACCTTCCTTATGTCTGTAAGCATCCCAATTTGTTTTCATCTTCTTCCGGTTGTTTTTCTTTCTATGATAGTTCGTTGAAAACAAGTTTTATATAGGATATGGTCCAATATACAATTTTTTCCACTTTCTTAACATTTTTATCAGCTGTCGGTCTCTTATATTCTTCATTATATGAAGAACACATTGTAAAATTATTCTTGTATTACTCGTCAAAGTTTAGAAAGCATAGTCGATTCAGTGGGGGAGGATTGGTTATTGGATATGTTTACTGCTATCTACGTCACGGTAACTATCTCTTAGTATTTACAGTATACGGTAAGCTATTAGTATTATCAGCATTACTTCAGCGCATCCTGAGTAGACCTATAGCGAATTCACGTGTGTATGTTTCTGAAACTAAATATTGTTATGTTGTGAGAAGTAATAATAATTTTCATTCTTAATTTTCAACGTCCGCGAATCACATCATATTGGGATAATGTACCATAAAACATTAAAATACAGTGTACATTTTCTTAGATTTTATTAGTAGGATTTATTTCGAAATATTCTATCTAGTATTATTTTTCTGTAAATTAAAGTTTTTAATATTTCCTTTCAGTCAACATACATATAAATACCCCCCCCCCCCCGATAATCTTCTTTTTTTTCTCCGGAACCACAATTAAGTATATCTTCAGAGGGATGAGATGAATGAATTGTAGCGTGTGTGAAAAATGCCATGCCTGACCAAGATTCGAACCCGGGACCTCCAGATGAAAGGCCGAGACGCTACCACTCGCGCCACGGAGGCCGGCACCCCACGATAATCTGTGTTAAATTTTCCGTTTTTAGTTTCTTGTACGAAGTAAAAGAAGTATTGTACCTGCGAAAATTTTCAGATTTCAACGGAAATATCCGTTTTGACCAACCATCCCTAAATCCATTTTGAATAGTTTCGGCGTGATGTCTGTACGTACGCACGTATCTAGCATAAAAATATTCAATTTTGGATTTAGGATTGTTATAACTTCTGGTTGTCCATAACTAGAAGTGCACAACATATCTGATATGATCATCTGAACCAAAAGTGTCCAGAAAATCCTAAAATCCCTGAAAAATTAGATTTTTGATTTTTTTTCTTATCTGCTGTAATAACCCCTCAAACCCTTTCAACGATATTTCATAAGTTCTGCTTATTTTCATTGCTCCCAGAATTATAACCAGAAAAAATGTTAATTAATGAAATATTTGGAACTTACAAGGGTAGGGACATCGGTTCGAGTACCTTTCTCCTGTTTTGTTTTTGCTTTCATTTTTTGTTGGTTAATCATAATAATTTAAAAAACATAGATTTAGATAGATTTACACTTATATAGTAGACTTACACTTATTTACATCATAATAAAAGGACTTTTAGTCTCTCCTAATATTTCATGTAAAATTGTTATAAAACTAAATATTTTACAAATATTTGATATTAATAAAAACGAATATTTCAGCAATTGTATTACTGTCCACTTTATTAGAGAATTGGAGGATCGTATCTCACTATAAAATGAAATAACTTTAACTGAAGTGCAGCAGTAAATATGTGTATGTAATTTAATAGGCGGACAATGATGTCATTTCTATATCAGATTTTAAAAATCGAACTCGTGTGTGTGTGTGTGTGTG
>JAAAKQ030157784.1:0-12800 GCA_010016005.3 Zanna intricata | reverse complement strand
ATTTGACTTCTTTATAATGTCCCTCTCTACGGTACTAAAAATAATATGGAATGAGCTCACCAAGTCCGTAATCCTGGATTTTGCATATCTTGTGACACCTTATTACTTATTATTTACTTATTATTACCTAAAACAACAGAATAGAGAGTCAATAAACTACTGTATGACAAATTAACTGCTAAAGCCTACATCGGGTCATATTGACCCGAACAGTACATTAGTATAAACTACAAATATGTGACGAAAAATTAATATATAACGAAAAAAAAAATTGTATGTAAACTTTGCATTTGCAGATACAAAGTCATAGAATCAGAAACTTATATCATTAACGGGAGGAAAATTATAAGTAAATAAAAATGTTTCCGGGCCAATATGACCCGAGCAGAACAGCAGGGTTAAATACTAAGAGACTGAATTTATGTAAGTGAAAAATAAAAATTTCCATGTAATTGTTTTAAGGTACAATAAGGTACACCAACAAAAATGACATAACATTTTATGTAACATACATATACTTTAAATAAATTAAATGTTACTCTAAATAAAATTTTATTTGAGAGTACAGCTGGAGGCAAGTTTCTTCTCACAAATTGTTTAAGAGACAAGTAAAATATATTGGTCATACTATATGAAAATGCTACGCTTTGTCTCGCAGTCAACTGTTCTATATCTATTTATACAAGCGTTTTTACATCTTCATATATTCTATAAAAATGAAACACTAAAAATTAATGTAACCTTTTTTGAAAATTGTTTTTAATGAGGGTACAGGGTTTTTAATGAGGGTTTAGCTGTATTTATTAAGTGCTGTTTAAGACCGCGTTCCAAATTTGAGATACAAGACGAAACAAAACTATTTAAAAAAGCTTACAAAAACTTTCTTGTAAGGTGTCCTTATTTACAAGTAATTTTATTTCACATTTAATATCTTGGTCGGGCTAATCTGTAGGTTATAAAGGAATGTAAAAATGGATCAACAACTAGCTAATCCAAATGATGATGGGAGGTCGTCTTGCAGAAGCTGCTTACTAACCACTTGAAAACAACAACAATGACCCAAATAGATTTGACCAAATAGATTTGACGACCTTCCAATGAAGAATACTACAGTATTGTGAGCCAAATTAAGAACTGTCAGATAGGATCACTGTCCTATTGTGGCTTTATGAACTATTACAGACGGTTTTAGCTAGGAGCTACTACATTGTATGGAGCTGGTGCCAAACAATATCGTATTACCTCAGATGTTTCGACTTGTATAACATAAATTATCGTAGGCTTCTCTCCGTATATAACAAATCATACAGTTGGCAAAGCACACGAGGTTTGGCAGTGTTAATTAAAAGTTCTTTGACGCATTATCAACTGTCCAATTGCCTGGATTCTGCAAAGTGTCAAAGTTGATCAAAGTGTCGAGGTAAACTCGGAGTTACATAAGGGACTTGGAGGACGTAAAACAAGTGTGGAATGCCCTCCATCCCCAAAGAGAGACCTGATCCCTGACGGGGACTCAGAGCCAACTTTTAGCCTTGGAAAGAAAAGAAGGAGGACGGCGAGCAGTGACTCTGACAGGAGCCATACAAAGGAGAAGGCTCCCAAGGACCCATGGAGGCACTCCCCCAGGCGGTAACCAGACTGGCTGAGGCTTGTTCTAAGCACAAGTCCAAAATGAGGATTAAAGATCACACGGACAAAATCATTGCATTGGCAAACGATCTCAGGAAGAACCAGTGCAAGACAACTGATAGAGACTATAAACCGGAAGTAATGGAAAATACTACAGACGCAGACAATTGACTACAGCCTGCCGGACATTACTCAGGCATTACAGAAGGGCTCACAAAAAGATATTGAGCAACTGATGGGCAAGAAAGGACCCAACGCGGCCTTCTAAAAAAAAAGTCGAGGGCATGTCACCCCCTACCTGTAATGAAAGGAAAATTTTATGTGGTTGATGAACAGCTCAGCAGTGGCCAGCTTCAGAATCAGCTGCGTGATGTCATGGCCGGACTTGCCAACCGGATTGGGGGACAAAATAAACCTGGGCCAGAAACGGCAGTCCGCGACATAATGGGAGTGTCAGTCCTGGACGGGCTGCAGTAACAAAAAGAGACAAATATGCCGTGTTTGTACACGGCAGTAGTCAGGAACTCCTCAGCATCTGATAGCTGGACTGGATAGAGTAAGACAGGAGTAGGAGGAAGAACTGATGATTGTTGCCTCCCAAGCGCAACTTCAAGAAAGGTTTGGAAGGCCACGGAATTCTCGGTGCTCGGTGAGAGTATTCTCTCTGTCCGGAAAGGACGGGATACACAGCGGAAGTTCGAATTAAGAATGAGGAATACAACTCAAGAAGATAATCTTGGTCGCTGCGCCAGAAGTAAGGATGGCGGATAGAGGCAGATCCACCAGAAAGTAGGTGGTCCAATTTAAGGACCTAGATATTGAGGAGGAAATCCTACTTGCCATAAAAAAGAAGTTGGGTGTAACCACAGCTGCGGTAGTCACGTCCATCCAGCCGGCGTTCGGTGCGGCCGGATGGACGCCGACCAGAATGCCATAGTAGTAATGCCGATAAAGGAGGCACAGCAACTCGTCTCTTCCGGCAGACTGTTGGTAGGATTGCAGTAGTGCCGCGTCGAGATCCGACAACAGGAATAATCCTGTTATCGCTGTTGGGGCTACGGGCATATGGCCTCCAAATGCAAAGGTCCAGCTAGGACTGAGCATTGTTATAACTAAATAAATTTGGCGAGACTGTAGCTGGACTGCAGCGCGCAGACGCAATACCTGGACTGTGGTTAGGCCCACAGGACAGAGAGCAGAAATTGCAGGAACTAATGGTTAAGATTCTAAAATTGAATATGAATCGAAGCACTGCAGTCCAGGACCTTGCCAGGAGCGCAGCAACCGTGAGCGATGTGACTTCATCTTCGCCTCGGAGCCCAACCGAAAACTAGCCTCTTGTAGCCCCGGATGTGTCGATGAGGACGGGGATGCGGCAATTGGCATTGTGTCGGGCGACCTGGCAATCATCTGCACTCTCAGCAAGAAGGGGCTTGTCACTGTTGAGCTGAAAGTTTACCGTCATCTCGGCATACTTCTCCCCTAACTGTGATTACAAGGATTTCACCAACGTACTCCTAGAAGTGGAGGGCATGATCCGCCGCTCGTGGAAACCGGTCATCTTGGCCGGTGACCTTAACGCGGAATGCCAGGAGCTAGCTGGACTACCCTCCACAGTTCGGGGCTATGAGCTGGCATCCACCCTGTCGTCGTTGGGATTAGAGTGCCCGACAGCTAAAATGACAATAAAATTACCAACTTTCCCATGTTGTCTGCCCAACCATTTCTCCAGATCACCTATAAGGCGTTTAGTCCATCCTGCGGTAGCACCCACGCGCCATCTGTCGCACTCATAAGCACCCTGGAGAAAGGGTATGAACGGATGCTAGCTGTGCGATTACAAGAAGAGAGGCCCGGGGTGGGCTTTCTCCACTCCAGTTTGGGTTCCAACAGGGGAGGTCTACCCTGAAGGTTATTCAACATGTTCAGTAATGGGCCAGGGATATGGCAGCGGGCACCTGGCGACGCCGCAAAATCTCGTTGGTGATCCTCCTTGATGTCCAGAACGCTTTCATGATCCCATGAAATTTCATGATCGGATAATTCATCATCAGATGAAGCATTTGGGGCCCTCTTAGGAGAGGTCGCGCGTGGGTGAGGGAGGTGCACTCGTGCATTTTTCAATGTGCATACTGCCCCTGTAGGTCAGGCTTATAGGGCGGGAACAGTAGTCTCCTAGAGAAAGGACGCGTCAGCCCACCACAAGCGGGGAGGGTCGCCACGCCTTAACGATCCCAGGAGAACCTCGACGGGGGCTCCACTGTGGAAGTCCAAACTGGAGGGACCAAAGGTTAGGTTGATCTGCTGCCACGACTTCCAGGGGTGGCTGACGATAAGCCGAAAGGCGATTCCAGCTTCCCCGGGAAACGATGAGGGAGTTTTAGTCGGTAGGGATAGGATATACTTCATACATGGTCAACATATTGCGGAGCCTACTTAGCTGTTTGCTAACCACAGATAAGAGTGTTCTGGGTTCGATCCCGACACGCCCGTGGGGCGTGTGTAAACGCATTCCTCGACCTCATCGGCAATAAAAAAAAAAAATTGGATTCCGAATCATAGGTTAGCTTTTAAGCCTTTCCATTAGGCCTATTTCAACAAGTGAAACTGTATAGTTAATTAAACAAAGGGAACGGTCAAAGAAAGCTCCAGGTTTTAACTTGAATACTCATATAATGTCAGTTATCCTCCCGTTCAAGGCCATCTCGTACATCATGTTCATTATACACCTTTTCAATTATATCCTTCGTTCGAACTTCGTACTTCCTATGCGAGTGGAAGATGTCTCAAGTAGTTGATAATTCCGAAACCAGGTAAATTTGAGTTCGATGTGTCCTCCTACAGATCAGAAAATCTTTTACCGATTCTTTCGGTTAAAGAGATTCTTTCGGAAAGTTATTTGAGGACCTTTTTCTTCGAAGACTTTGCCGAGAGTTGGCCGACATTGGAGCAGGAAAATTTATTCCAAATCAAAAATTTGGATTTATTAGTGGTTATTCTATTCGCACATACGACGGACATTGTCATCATGAATTCTCCAGAAAGGAAATTTTTTTTCGGTGGCCTTCTCGGATGTTCAGCAGGTATTTGACAACTTCTGGCTTTCTGGTTTGTTCCATAAGCTGAAAGGCAGCCTTACTTAACTCTTCCACCTAATTTTGCGAAACTACCTTGATGAACGGTTTTGTCGGATCTGATGCAACGAAAAGCTATCTGTAAAAGACCAGGGGTACCACATGGTTCCGTCTTAAGTCCAGTTCTGTACTCAATTTTCACTGCCAACCTTCCGGCTCCAGACCAAGTCACTATCGCTTAATTGCTAATGATGCAGCAATTCGGGTGTTGAAATTTTCGATGAGAAGAGGTGACTGTCCCAGGGTCTACTTTGAAGGCATATTCATTCCACACTCTGGCCCCGTTCCGTACCTTGGGCTCCACCTTGATTGTCGTTTTTTTCGTCGTCACGTGGAAGTACCACGTGACAGAAAAAAGTTGATCACGAGGTATAAGAAGCATTACTGGTTGTTAGATAGGAATTTATATTTGTGACTCCAAAAACGTTTAATGTACAAGAGGATTTTAAACGAATATAGGCGTATGCCATAGAGCTGTAAGATATGCTGTAAAATATGTTAAATTCAATAAATTCAAAAATATATTTAAACGCAACTGATTTATTTTGTTGAAAATATGTACAAATTCACAAAAATCAGTGACCCGTGCGGAAAACAACATTTGCAAGAAACACAAAATAAGAAACCAGTTTCTTGATAAAAAATACAAATAAAAAGAATAAGAATAACAATAAAGAATAAGAATTAATAGAAAGAATAAGAGAAACAAGTTGATGAAATTTTCATCAAATTATTTATACAGATGTTCTAACATTTCTTAAAAAAATATCTTCCTGTAGGCTACGACGAGTAAGAGTAACATTAAGATTGTAGAAAGTTTTCAGAATAAGTTGGCGAAATTCTTTGCACCGCAGTTCGCACAGAACGAAGAAATTCACAACTACCTAACATTTCCTTATGTTCGCGAAGAAGCCAAACGGTTCGGTTCAAGATTTGATGATCACATGAATTTTCTAGCAATTATTCCCCCAGACAACAGCGAGGATCTCCGGTGACTGAAACATTTCCTGGACTTGAAAGAATCTGAGTGACTCTTAAAGTAGTCCAATTTCAGATTGTGATGACATTTTTATATGCCTTGATAAGGAGCTTAGTCTCTTTCCACCTATCTCCATGAGCTTGTTATGTTACTATTTGTTTGGCTTTTTCTATTGTTTATAATGTAATACATTTTTTTTTCTAGAACTTTCTGTTTTCTTGTACCTATATGATGTTATTCAGTTTGAATGTGTTTATGTACATGAACTTTATGTATACATGTATGTATTTTAGTTATATCTTTATGTATATGTACTTTACTGAGGGTCTTCGTTAGTAATCCTCGTTATTAGCTTTTTGTAATACGATTTACATAATTCCTTAACCGGAACCGATTGCAAATAAATAAATTTAACAGGCAAAATAAAAATTTAACTCTCTTTCCCGAAAAAAAAAATACTATACTATTTAAACTTTCAAAAATAAATTACACTATTTATAACTGCTACGAAAACTAAAATACTGTTGTTGAACAAACAATAGAAATTTTTAACCATAGTATAACAATCGAAAAAATAACTTTTCCTTCTCCACTAAAATTTATTAGCAAACCAACAACTTTAGTTAATATTTTAGTATTTAATATTACCTTTTAACAATTAAAATTTTTTTTCTTTTTTACTTTAGTTAATTTTTAAATCAGAAATATAAAATCGTAAATTTTGCTAAGAAAAATCTAATATTTTGAGGAGCAGATTTATATAAAAGAGTACATAAAAATTTGTTTATAATTCTAAAATCTTTCGCTCAGGAAATAATACAGATGGTTTAACTTCAAGTAGACACCAACAGCCAGTAACAGTCTTTTTAAGTGCTTTCACTTACATGAATCGCATAAATAAGGGATACAAACAAGAGTTAAATCTAGATAACAGTAGGAGGTGAGTTTTTAATTGGTTCTCACTACAAAATACTAAAACGTTCTCGCTAACATAAGTACAACCAATTAATTAAGTACTAACAGAAACATTGTTTTATATTGTTCACATTATTAACAATTACAGCTGATATTACTATTTGTAATGTGGTTGTTATGAGCGTCTAATAATTATTAATTTTTTACAGATATCAAATTAAATAAAAAAATAAATTTACTAAGAGTAAATTAATTTTTACACAAACTAAAATTAAAAAACAAAATCAGGTTATTTACAAACTCAGTTTCATAAAAACTCATTCCCAACCTCACGCGCAAATAAACATATAGTTCATAAACATGTAAACAAATAAATATGTTCATAAACATATAGAAAAATTATATTTTCTATGTAGTTTACTATGTTTTGTTATGTATACATAGTAATTTTGCTATGTATATTATAACATTGTTTGGCATAGTATAGTATTATAATAATTAAAACCATACTGTAATTTATAACTTCCTACAATGTATAAAGACCAAAAAAAACCTGACCAATTGCAGCTATCAAGAAATAAGTAAGTAATTTAAATAAATTAAATATTAACTGATTTTATTAGTAAATAGATAAGGTTAAATCAGGTAATATTTAATAACATGAATTATCGTAAGTGATAAAAGATTATTTGTTGAGTTTGCTTTTCTTACTACAGCATTCTGCTTTTAATGTAACAAATTGAAATATTGGGCTGGATTCAACTTGTGCAGGTAAGATTTCGGATAGGTAATAAGTGAATCACGTGTTCTTTGTCAAATCTCTGTTAAGAAACTTATTTCCCACCATAGTTTTCTTTTTAAAGCTATATTTTTTTAATTGTTTTTTACTTACAAGTTGATATTTGAAATAATTTCGCTTTTATCAAATTTTAGCATACGCAGATAGTAGTATAACTTATACAATAACATTAAAAAATTAAAAAAAGCCTTTTTTTTAATTCATAGTATTGTTATATACATGTAAACTAAACATAATTTAAATAAAATAAATAAGTAGAAATTGAAAAGTAATCCCTGTTAAAATGCAATAAAGAATTATTGCATTTTTTTTTTTTATTTAAAGAACGATCCCTTTGGGTGTTAAAAAATTATCGCATGAGAAATTGTTGTAAAATCGTTTTAAATATATATATTTCGTGTATGATTATATTTTATATAAATAACAATTCAAGGAATACAGTTTTATAATAGTTCAGCAACTTTTAAAAAAAATAACAAAAACAAAAAAAATTTTAATAAGAAAAATTCAAAAGATAACTCTATTACTTTAATTTACTCTTTACATATTTAAAAAACCGAAAATCAAAAAAATTGATTTAAATTTAAAACCATTGCATTCTTTTAAATAACCTCAATAGATTTTATCAATTGTTATTATTGTTTTTCTTTATTAAAGCAGTTTTGTAAGTTATTTCGTTAAAACTTACAAGGTTTTTAAATTAATTTGCGTAACGTTTCATGACGATCGGTTTAAAGATGAACATTTTTTAATTACTCTTACTTATCAAAAGTTGGTTAAATGTACAGAAAAAAAGTTTACAGTGGAAAATTTAGTTTCCTTCTGAAGCTGTTTTAATAAAAATATTATATTTTAAAATTTTATTCCGATAAAAAAAACAAAAATAAAATATTTTTCCATTAAAAAAATCTTTCATGAAAATTTCGTTATTATTACTTAATGAGTTTTACCAGAGGGAAGCAGGAATGTAAATAAAGTCAGTGATAACTTTTTTTTTATAATAGAAAAAATTTTTTACAAATAATCCTATAATATTGCAGCTCACAACATGAGTTAAAAATAATATTTAATTCGCATGTAGTCTGTTCAGTTTTTACTAAAAAAATTCTACGATAAATTTCATTAAATAGGTTACATTATTTTTTGAGCTTAGGTCAGACTTTCAATACAATATAAACAGATTCATCAGATAGAGAATCTCCCTCCAAGCAGTTAAGGTAAGAAGTAAGGTAAAGTAATTAAGGTATTTAAAGGTATTTTTCAAAGAAGCTATTTACCGTGCGTGTTTCTTTTCTCATTTGTGTATTTTTATTGCCATATGAAAATGTTGAATTCAAATGGGCCGGATGAGCTTCCCGAGGTAGAAAATATTGTTAAGGAGTATAATAAATATAAAATTTAGATTACAATATAAAAATAATAAAAATGTAACTACAGTGTTGCCGGAAAAAAACGTTAAATTTTCGTAACATGTTAAAATGTAAGAGAAAAGATTCGGCCTGGGGATCAATCAATTATTTCGTTCAGTTTTATAGTAAGTCTATAACGGAAAGATAGAGGAAATTCAATGTGTTAAATTCACCGGAAAATATTTTTTCCCTGGGGGTAAATTGTAAACTGTTCTGACAATTCCAGATGATTTAATTTTATCCTACTGAATATTCTTAATTTTTACTTTGTAATATTTTCTTCGTTCCCAGAATGTTTTTGTATTTTTCTTTTCTAAATTTCTTTCTTCAAAAAACAATTTAATTCTTTTTATATTCCTTCTACTATGTCAGTATTTTCATGATGAATAAATACGTAACACCTCATAATACGAAAAGAATATACTGGCCTAACCATTTTTCTTTTTTTCGCAAATTATTAATTTTTTCTTCTGGTTCCAGAAATTATCTATCAGTTTTTATTCAAACTTTTTTCATCATATTACTTTCTCTTCTTCAGTGTAATTATTCAAGAAAATAATAATTAGCTTGTTCTAATTCTAACTTCCAGCATTCACCAAATCTTTTTCAATTTTAATAACCTTGATTTATCAACAGATTTTAATTTAATGAAAGCTTAAATATTATTTATTACCTATATATCAATTTTAAAAAGACCATCTTTACGTTTTTCCCCTTAAGCTGAGACATGTACACTTAAGTTTCCTTTTAAGTGCATACATTCAAAGATTACATCATGCTAACTTTTTCCTAGAATATTTTTTTTGTATTTTGTATTTATATATTAAGTATTTTTCGTATAAATAACATTTATTTATAACTTTTTTTAAATTATGTTGTATGAATTATCCTTATAATGAAAACATATGGATAATAAGATTTTTTCTCATAAGCAGATAATTACATGTTAATCAAAATATATATAAGATCGAACTTGTGACACCTAATGGGTAGGCTTAAATTATAACCATATCGCCCGAAACGGATGAATGAAAACTCCCAATTTCCAATTACAGTTCTGTTAACTTTAGTGTGACCAAATCGTTTTGGAGCCAGAACTTCTCGATATCATCTGGTCAGATGAGGCTTGCTTCAATTTATCAGATGTGATAAGTCATAACTGCGTGTACTGGGCTGATGACATTCCTCAAGTTACCATCACTTCTCTGCTAAAACAGTCTGACATGATAGTAGGGGTGTGTTATCCGGCAAACATGTTGTCAGACCAGTTTACTTTGATGAAATTGTGAATGGGGCGAATTACCTAGAGGAGCTTCGTGTCGTAGTAGTTCCACAACTCAGAATCTGAGCTAACTTTGCTGAACTGTTCTTTCAGCAAGATGGAGTAATTCCCAATTATTCTTTGGCAGTAAGAAACTACCTTAACTGAATCATTCTACAACGTTGGTTTGGAAGATGATACAGAATCGAATCGGCACCATGTTCACCTAATTTACCACCAATGGATTTTTATTGTAGAATTTCTTAAAGAACAAGGTTTACTAGAGAAATCCCCATACAGCGGATGAATTAAAAGAGTATATATATATGAAGCATTTATTCAGATTGATTCTGATAAGGTTTTGTGTTGCACTGTGTGTTGTAGTGTTACAGAAATAAATCATCTTGCATTGTTGAAGAAGGCCAATTACAGCACTTACAAGATTAAACTGTTAAAAAAATTAAGTGAAATATTAAATAAATGTGCATAAATAACAATGAATAATTATAACAAATACTTATACATACCTACCACTTGTAAGGCCCCGTGCATTTTTGGCCCACTGGCTATATGTATGTAGGTTAGTTTTTTCATCTAGAATACTTAGTGCTTTTATAATTTGTTTGTTCTGGATGTATATACAAAACGCTCAAGGATATGTCATTTTAAGCTTTATCTGACATTGTAAACCCATTAAAATATTTAGAACATTTTGTTTTTGTTGATGATTATATCATCATATATTATTGCATGTACTATAAAATTTATAATCACATACTATTATGCTATAAAAATCAACGTGTTATATGTTATAAATTCAACCGCTGAAAACAAATATATATAATGATGAATAATAAAATTCTAGAAATACAATAATACCTTTATACTGTCATCCAATGCAAAATAAGGGATTTAATAAATATAATGCCACATTATTTAACAAAGTCCATTTTAAAATCATTCTGCTGAACTTTGACAACAATTTATTATATACTGTAAACAACTATTTCTCTGAACTTGTTGACACATGTTAAGAACCAATGTGTTCATAAAATATTAGTTTTACTTTTTAACTCCTTTCTACTTAACTGTATTAATTTTATTAACTTAATCTTTAACGGTGATTCATAAAGCAGAATATATTTTCATACGTAATATTATATTTAAGACTACTACTAATCGAAGGTGCTATCAACACCTATAGTTTGTGATAGAGTGCAACATCTACACTCAAAACAAATTGGGGTGGATAAGATCATCTTTTTTGTTCATCTTGAAATATTGACAAAAGCCTATTTCTCCATGGCAGTAACCAATAGAACGACTGTATTTTCAAACTAAAGAACCTTTCATTGAAGAGAATTTCATCTTTTGCATGTAATACTATTAAGCAAAACTCAGAAAAAATTTGTATAGAATTTTCCAGGAGTGGTTATTTACGATTCAGAACTTTTTTTTTTTTTTAAAGTTGCGTTATTTACAAAAAGATAAAATTTAGTTGAATTTTTATTTCAGATGAAATAATAAAATATGAACTTATTAGATCTTATTATTAGCATTTATCAGGTATCTCGAATCAACCGGTGATTTTCATACATTTTTGAATATTTAAATTGATACTATTAAAATCATTTTTATTATAAATTAATGCAATTAGAAGATGATGATATCTTTTGTACTATTTACAACCAGGATTAGAAACAGAAACGAAGAAGGGAACCTAAGAAATTTAAGAAAAAAGTAATTTACATTCGTTGGCCGGCCTCCGTGGCTGAGTGGTAGCGTCTCAGCTTTTCATCCGGTTGTCCCGGGTTCGAATCCCGGTCAGGCATGGCATTTTTTACACACTCTACAATTCATTCATCTCATCCTCTGAAGATATACTTAACTGTGGTTCCGGAGGTTAAACAAAAAAAAAAAATTTTGTATTTGTTAAAGAAAATCTTGCATTAATGGAATTAAATTCTCCCTTTCCTCTCTTTTATTTATTTTTGTACAGAATACCACAATTTAAATTTTATAGCATTTAATTATTGTGTATTTGCTTTGTAAGATGGAAATTGAGTAATTATATAATATAGTTATTGCCTGACATTGTAAAGTTGTAAAAAATGTTTTAATAACTATATTATTTGGGTTAGAAAAAAAAATGTAACATTAATGTAAGATAATTTAATGTAAAATATACAAAATAAGTTGGAATATATGGAAATATTATTTCAGAAATAATGAGAATCCTTATTTCCTAGATAAACGGCTCAAATCAGTTATTAAAATTTATAAGTATAGTGAAGCAATGGAATTATATATTTTTAGCATTTTGTTAAAAAAACAATATCTAAAAAGCATTTAAGAAAACATCTAGAAGGTAATGTAATTAGCGTCTGATAATGAATGCTTAATTATAATACTAATAATTCATTTCAAGTAGCATTAAACTGGAGGCAAATAAGGAGCTGATATTTATAAGTCCAAGTAAGAATAACCAAATATCTTGAAAATATTTATAATAATAATAATAATAGTATTATTTATATAAAATCTACAATAAATAAATTATACGGGTTCATATAATGGATCAATAATATTATTTTAAAATGAATGATATAGTAATATCACAGAGTTGACGGGTCTGAACCTTTCATACGTTTTGTTATTAAAATCCAGATAACAG
>JAAAKQ030157751.1:0-12801 GCA_010016005.3 Zanna intricata | reverse complement strand
AAATAAAATAAATGTAAAAGAAATTAAACAGTAACAATTTGGTAAATTTAATGTTTGAAGAGTCTGGGGCAGAATTAGCAATATGGGGCATGAATTAGAACCAATAAAACCTGAAATTAAATAATTATTCTAAAATTTTAAAATAAGAAAAAATCATAAAGATTTGGTGAAATACATCTTCCAATATGTTTCAAGCTTGATATCAAAGATCAGGTTTTGATAAGAGCTTGATCAAGATTTGATAAAATTATCAAATATCAAGTTTAATTGTATGTCAAAACAAAACAAATGCACCAATTTCCATTGGTATTATTACTGCATCTCTCCTCTACAAAGGAAAATTTGCTCAGGAATCTTGTCATTTGTTCTCTCTCAAATCTCTAAATATTCTTAACATTTCTCCTTGAATGTTATAATAGTGATGTTTACCCTTGAACTGTAATGTCTTTTAACAATCCTCAACTGATCAACTCTTGTTTAACTACTTTCAGCAATCTTATTCTACTGATGAATTAATTATTTATTAATATGATTCAGAAATCAGACATCTCTAGTCAACAGAATAACATATGGTCAACCATAATATTTGGCAATATAATAATAGTATTATTAGTGTAAACCTTCTGCTTTTATGTCTTAATATCTTCTAACCATTTCACATATATTTTGACTGATCCACCTTTCTTGCCACATTCAATGACACTCCCATTCAATGACTAACCAATGACACTCACTTCACATCCTACACAAACACCACTCAATCTTTCTTAGATTTTCCAACAATGTCAGTCCCAAGACCACAGCCTCATAAGTACAGGGAAATGTGGAGTAAAGGACTAATTCCTCTTAAAAATCTGTGAATAAAAACTGTTCTAGAATAAAAATCACTGTATGACATATTCCTAGTGTTACAGAAGACAACTAGTTAACAGAGTGATGAGCATATCACAAGAAATCCCAAGACATAAAATTAATATTCCCTCAGTGGGAGAATACCCAAAAGAAAATCTGAAACCTTAATGGAGGGAAGGAAGATGAATTTCTACAATCAAGACTAATCTTTAGAGAACTTGTATTATGGCCAGGGTATTAGCCAGGTGATGGAAAACATAAAACATAACCTCAAATAAAAATGGAGATAATGTTAAAGAAATGGTAATAAAAGTTCCAGCATAATATTAAAACTTTTATTTTACAAAAAATATGTTATATATACTGTTAAACTAAAGGTACAAATTAATTTATAATTACAAGCAACTACAATAAAATAATTACAATGTATTTACAATTGAGAAATAAATATCTTATATAGTCTCCTTTTAATTAACAAACATATTCCACTCTTTTCAGATAACACTGTTGCAGATGTAGAATTTCACACGTTTTACAGTATTTTATGTTTCACTGGTAGTTTATTGCACGAGATGAAACATCTGCTCCTTTAAAAAAAAAATTAAAAAAATAGTTAAAATGTTAACAAATAACAACCGAGAGCAAAACTCACTACTGTAATTTTTTATTACACAATTAAATTCAACATCTTTCTTTACCTTGTGTAATAATTCTATAAAAAAAGAATTTTGAGAAATTGGTTACGTGAGTAGCATTATGGCTTAAAGATCAATTAGTCTCAGTTTAAATAATAAGAAGCTGGCACTTATCTACTACTTCATCCATCTTAACCCAAGTTATAATAAACACATCATATCCAAGCTCATAAAAAAAAACTGACAAAAAATTAAAAAACCATCTGATGATGTGTTTACATCAGAAAACTTTCAAAGTTATTTTAAGCCTGTTGAATTTTAAGCTGATTCCTTTTGCTAAGAAATACATAAGGAGCTTTTTTAGGACAAATTTAATTTAAGGATTTCCATTATTTTATTACAAGTAAATAATGAAACCTTATGTCCAAGATTTTTCAGCAAATTCATTCATTTAATTTAAGCTCTCACTATCCATTTCTGGTGCTTTCCTAACATTATTTAAAATAAGTTTTTGGAGGTTTCCAGAAAATTATGCCATATTTTATGGCATTGAATAAAGAAGACACTGCAATAAGAATAAAGTAATATAGAAAAAATAACCACAGTTCTGACATACTTTGCATTTATTTTTATTAAGCAGAAAGAACTCCACTAAACAAGAAGGACTAGAAAGAACTATGCAAGCACAATTATTAGAGAACTAAATATCATTGTAATTTTTCAATTTTGAGAACAGATTCTGCAGTGATCAAATATACACATAACAATAATGAATTTGCAATTCAAAAAAAATGATGCTTAATTTTGTTAAGCTCTTAAAGAAAAATTTCATCTTGAAGTGTTGAATAACTGAAATCTTCTGCAAGTGTAGAAAAATTATGTTGAAGTGGGTAGCTTTCTTTAGTAATTTAATTAATTAACCCAACTTTAAATTTTGACCTGTGGAAATGCAAAGATAAAATGCAAATATCCTTTTCTAGAGCTACTGTTTGTGTAATTTTATAAGCACCTAAAATTATAAAGAATTATTATTTTAAATTTTTATTATATCTATAATTTGTTAGTAAAAATATCAAAGCCTGAACTTACTAAGTCTTTCCATCAAGTAACTAAATCATAAAGAGGCTGTAATTTAACCATTGCTTTATACAGCCAATCACATTTGTGTTTTGTGAGATGTAAAGGAGGAAAGTTCATGAAGGGCATCTGCACCATCATCATACTGCAAAGGGAAGGCACTTTGGTAACCATTCTAATATGACTTTTCAACAATCCCCATCTTCATGGTCTTTTATTTACTTTATGGTCAACCTCAAAGCCTATAATGATTGGCCAGTGGTCACTACCGTAAAGGTCGTCACAAGCAGACCAATTAAGGTGAGGGAACAAATTTGGTGAGCAGAAGGATGTTTGACAGTATTACAGACGATGAGGACATGAATGTATATATGATCCACCACTCAGTAGACAAAGGTCCAAGTCTTGTCTCACTCTATTTATTATATTGCCGAGAGGAGCACATATTTGAGCCCGAGGAAATATGGTGGACATTGAAGTCTCCTATTATGAACGATGACGATGGGATTAGTGTGAGAAGATTTAATATTTCTAGAGCACTGAACTCAGAGTTAGGTGAAAGATATAAATTGCATATATGCAATTTAAAGGGGACTGAGATTTTAACAGTAACCTCTAGAATGAGGGTAGTCAGTGGTACCCTTGTAGTTCATACCTCATTCCACATGAAAATAGCAACACTACCACTCTCTCTACTATCTATAAGACAGTCATATCTCTCAAATGTATAGCCTCTGAGTATTACCACAACTTTTTGTAATAGATGCGTTTCTTTGAAGTACATTATTAATGATTCATGTGCGCACATCAGTACTCTTAACAACTTCAATGCAAGACCTAAGATCTCTAATGTTCCACAGAATTATGTTCATGAAAAAAGGTAGTTAGATGAAGAAAATAGATAAATATATGACAAAGTTAGTTATAGGTGATCTGGTTTTTTTTTCGAATTTTTGATTTTAAGGAAATTTGACACCCTGGGATTAGTGGTTTCTCTACCTTATTCTCCAGTATATGTGGTGTTGGAGGGGGAGATTTTGATAACTAGGAAGATGTGGACAACATCCCAGAGGAGGTTATTGCATATTCTCTCTTAACAGGGAGCTTATTTGGTGGCTTACCACCTGATGTATACTTCTGCCTGTGTAGGCGAAGTTTTGGGAGCAGGAGCTTTGAGAAGGGATCCCACTGTTGGATTCACTAACTGCAATTAAATGCTTTTTGTTCGTCTTAAGACAGCTCTGAAATAGTGGCTGTAAGTAAGGCAACTAGATTGGATAATATCTGAACAAAATTTTTCAGCTCACTGCAGGATCCGCAGAATTGCTGATTACCTACATTGCAGGAGCCTGCCTTGATGTAGCAGTGGCAGAGGACACATCTGGTTTAACCACATTTCTCAAGTTGATGGTCTTTTTATATTCTCTGCGTGCCGCTGGAAAACAAAGCTTCTGCTCAGTGGCGCTTCTGAGAATTGCCTTTTCTTCTTTAAAATTTGGACAATCTTGGGAGTGAGCTGTATGTGAACCACCGCAGTTCGCGCATTTTTCATCTTCTATGCAGTTAGTATCATTGTGGCCTTTGTTTACACATCAAGTACAGATCTCGATTTTCGGGCAAGATGTTGTAGTGTAACCATATCCTTGGCATCTGAAACATCGCCAAGAGTTAGGTATGAATGGTCTTACTCAAACTGAGAGGTAACCCACTTTAATCTTCACTGGTGGTATCAGAAGATTAAATGTTAGAATAAGAGGTGTTGGGTCTTCTGTTTTGATTTGCTGTTTCATTACACATTCAACTTCTACAACATTTTGCGTTTGAAGCTCATCCGCTATTTCCGTTACGTTCATCTCCATAAGGTCTCTGGAAAAAATTACTCCACGGCTTGTATTGAGTTTTATGACATTCCACACTTATATTTATACTGCCCGTATTACAGAAACGTAAGATAGATCGACTCTGCTCATCATTATATGTTTCAATTAGAATCGATCCGTCTCGCAACTTCTTAAATTACTAATTCCTTTTGTATTGTTATCCTCATCCAACAATGCCAAGCAAGGCCTTTACACTATACTATGATTTTGGTGGTTTTTCAGATGGACCACCAACCATCATAGGATTTATTTCTGAACAACTAATTTTGGCAATGTAACAGACCACTCCATCAGAGCACATATGTTAGCTAGAGCTAACTACAACTGGATTCACCCTGGTGCCCAGAGGACATCGTTCAAGACCCACTCACCCATCGGCACAATAGTTTCCACCTTGGGTTACAATTGCATTTTGTAAGGTGTCGCGACATCACTGAGTTTATGTGTAGGAAGAAATATTGTAAAATGTTGTTGTGTAATTGTGTAAGGGTATATGTTGTAATTTGTGTAGTGTTCTTGGTATAGTTTATATGTATAGTGTAAAGGTTCTGCAGCTCAGTGTGTAGTGGGAAGAAAAACTGCAGAGGCTAGGGCCGTGGGGATGCCAACCCCCAAAGTCCCCAAAGATTCTCCCAAATCCCCGTTGGGGGAATCTTTTTTTGATGCGTGGGATAAGGAAGCTAACACTTAATTTGACAGAAAAACTGAGATACAGCATGAAACATTATTTCAGATGAAAATTGTTTTAAAGATATACTCAAATAAATAAAACAGTAATTTAAGAAAAAAAATTTAACTCACCAGATTTATCATTTGTCCAAAAGGTAGAATTTTTTTAATTACCTAAATCTTTACATATGCATGTAGTAATCTATTAGAAAAGAGAAAGTTGCAAAACCTGCTGCTCCAAATATTCCTCCTTTAACACCAGCTATGAAAGAAATCATAAAAATATAATGCAATTTTAAACTAGGAAACCCATTAAGTGCAAACAAGTTTTTATTACTACTTAGCACATATTCTTATGTTTCTAAGATGTAAATTACAATTTTTTTCAAATTTCAAAACGGGCATACAGCAACCATTTCTACAAAAAAATAGTTTATATATACAGTAGGGCCTCTCTTAATAGATCTCTCATAACCAAGATGACTGTCAGCCATGGTTGAGTAGCATGTCGGCCTTTCATCCGGTGATTGCGGGTTCCATCCTACTCAGTCATGACATCTTTTCACTATGCTATAGATCATTCATTAAATCCATAATTAGTTTCGGGTACAAAAAGTCAGGTACAAAACTAGGATACAGGTACAAAAAGTCAGTAAAACTAAAAAATAATTTAATCAAGGTGCTGTTTACTCCAGCTAAGAATTTTGTTATAGCATACTACTGAAGATAATTCATTGTACATAAAGCTTCTAATTAAAGCAGAACAATAAATTCTCTTTAGTTTCTGTTAACCAAACATAAAGTAAAGAGAATGTTTTCATGTTTCATAAAATATGTTTTTGTTTTGGTTAATGCGTAAAAATTGGTCTATATTTTGTGACTGTGTATCTGCTGTACCATATAATACAGTGTAGAAGTTATAGTGTGTCGTGTTATTTACTTGTAAGAACTGTATAGTGATTATTATATTATAATATCATAATTGTTTATAATGTTATTGTATAACAATGGCTATTTGTAGCAAAAATATTACTAATACAAAACGTAAATGTCATTGATAGTGTCAATGAACAAAAATTAGAAGCAATTAAAAGATTAAATGCTGGAGGAACTATTAAAACAACTGATTGAGTTTGATCTGCTTGATGTCTGAGAAACAACTGTCAGTGACTACAAATGGAACAAAAAGAAATAGACGAATACCGTTCAAAAGTGCCCAAAAAGTTTATAAATAAACAATCTACACTGAAGAAGTCTGTCTAGGATGCTGTAGATGATGCTGTTTCCTGGTTCAGGCAACAGAGAAACTTTGGGATACTAGTATTTAGCCCTATTCTCCAAGAAAAAGCTATTTCAACTTAACAAAAAATTGAGTAGCCCAGATACATTTTCTGCCAGGCATGTCATTTCTTGCCAATTTCTTGTCAATCAGGGGAAAAATTATCTGCAGATACTGACAATGCTGCTAATTTTATCATAAAATTTTCTGCTGTTGTTCAGTTATAAAATCAGTGGCCAGATCATGTATATAATGCAGATGAAACATGATTAAATTTTTAGATTGTTGCCATTGAAAACACTAGCATCAAGGGAAGAAGCTTCTGCACTCGGCTTTAAAATTAGTAAAGAACAGTAACTGTTCTTGTCTGCAATAACACTGGTGGTGACGACAAAGTCCCTCTTCTTATGACCAGTAAAGCTGTTAAACTTAGGGCATTAAAAGATTTAAAATTAGATTCATTGCCTGTTTGAGTGAATGTAAAATTGGCATGAATGAGTGCAGGTATTTTTGAGAATCAGTTTCGCTACAGTTTCATTTCACATGTGAAAAATTATCTATAAATAAAGAAATCACTGGAAAAAGCAGTTCTATTGTCAGACAATCTGGTCTGCCATCCATCTGAAGATGTTCTAATTTTGGGGAATATTAAGATAATTTTTTTTTTTTCCATCAAATGCAACATCCATCTGCCAAACTATGGGTCAGGGTGTCATAGCAATAACAAAAAACCATTATAAAGGAAAAACATTTTCTCATATTCTAGCATCACAGCTTCAAGTAAGAATTAAAGGCAATGACCATAAAATATGCAATTTACAAGTTGGCAGAATCATGGAATCAATCAAACAACAATCAATAAATCATTTATAAAAATATGGCCGGAAATTCAACAGGTTAACAATCAGACAATTTTGTGAACTATCAAATAAGGAGTTTTGTGCTTTACTAGAAAATATACTGGGGTGTGAAAATAAGGAAAAATGAAGTGTAACACTGGTTCAGATTCAAGGGAAACAACATTTCAAATTTATGATGATGAAATTGTGAAAGTTGTGATAAGAGAAGAGGTTAATAAAATCGCCAATGATGAAGACAAACTGATTGATGAAAATGAAAAAAATTAGCCACAACTGTATTTCTCACAAAAGCATTCCAGTAATTAGAACAATGAAATGATGTTCCTTTCCTTGACTAACGGCAGTACAAAACTGGTGTGTTCACGCTGCTATGCACTGTGTTACTCAGTTAAAACAAAACAAGGTAACAGACTTTTTCCTTAAAAAAATCAAACTAAGTTTATTTGAGTCAATGTGAGAGTGATTAGTAACTATTGATTTAATTATAATAAAAACAGTAAAAAAAAAAAGAAAGAGTAATAATACTGTTATAATCATTTTTAATTTGCCACTTATTCTACTACCAACTTGAAATTAATATGGTTTGTTCCTTGAATTCAAGAACAAAACCTAAGGTCTTTGTTATCTGCGGATTCCGTTATCAGATATCTTAATATCTGTCTAAAATATGTATATATATAAACAACATATTGAACCAACATAATTAGTGTACATTTTTAACAAATATTTCAAATAATAATCCATACTATGTTCTCTCATATTTCCAGTGTTCTGGCTTAAATTTCTGTCAAAGCACTAAACAGACAATACTTGAGAAAACAAGTGCTAAAAATAATATAATAAAGCAAAAAATAAAAAAAATCATCAATTGTGACTGTTAAAAAACAGTACCACAAATAAAATATGAGGTATATTTGTAAATTAAGGTCACAAGATGCTTGGAGCGCTAGGGAAATTAGTTTTTACAATGTTTGCACTCCTGCACTGTAGGCGGGTTCCCGAGCGAAAGAATGAGTGGTGAAACAGGTCAGTAGCTTGACCGACATCGTCGCAGTTACGTTTCTAAGTGGACACTATCATTCCTAATCCCGCCAAGTGCAAAACTGAGAGGCCACATCCGATATATCTTTTTATTGCTAAAAAACAGAAACCCGCAGATGTTCATTGTGAATTGGTTGCTGCTTACGGTACTGTCATGTCGCGTGAAAAAGTGGTGAAGTGGTGTGTAGAAGTTTTAAAGATGGCCGAACAAACATTCACGACGAAAAACAGAACGGGAGACCTTCGATAGTGACGGATGAGTTTGTTCATAAAGTTGATTCGGAATGACCACCATTTAACGGTGGATCAACTCCATGAAATCTTTTTTTTTCTTTGTGTTTTTTTTGTGGGTGAAGAACGTCTCCCCACGTTATCATCGCCCAGAATAAGATTATTATAAACTTAAAAACTACTTTTATTAAAAACTTACAACTAATATCACAGTTAAAAATAAATCTTTAAAACTAAAGCTAGATTAAAATTTAAAAATGGTCTAATATCACAGAATACTAAAACTTAAAACTAATAATTAAAAATAACTAAAACTAATTAAAACCTTAAAACTAATATCACATATTAAAAATATGTAAGGGGTGTAAAAGGACCCATAACAGATAACAAAAAAAAAAAAATAGAAAATTTTTAAATTAAAAATCCGTAAGGGGTGTAAAGAGCCCCTTAACAGATATGGAAGAAGAAAAAAAATCTACATAAACCCTAAATTTTATTAAAAACATTTATACGTCGCAAGAATCTGAGAACCCTGTCTATCACTGTATTGTTTTTTAAGATCTGGCGAATGTTCTCAGGTAGTTTAAGTTTGCGACATAAAGCCGCATAACATAAGCAATCTGTCAAGATATGAGTCAGTCAGCAGTTACATCTTGTACAGATTGGCGCATTCCCTCCTGACATAAGGTACCCGTGGGTAGCTCTCATATGTCCTATATGCAATCTACAAAGAACCACTTCCTCGTGACAAATTTTTCTACATGAGGAATCCCATGGCAACACAGATTCTTTAATATACCACAGCTTGTTATCAACTGTAGCCATTCAATAATCTTGCCACTTTGCGCGAAGAGTTAGTATTGTAGAATTCATAAAATCACATGAAGTAACACGTGAAGTGAAAGGTGGCTGACTACATGCGTCCTTAGCTGCGGCATCTTCACATTCATTTCCCGGAATCCCGACATGGCTAGGGATCCAGCAGAAACTCACTTGTGTGTTACATGGTTCAACTTGGCGATTGTGTTATGTATTGCTAAGACCATAGGATGTTTTGAATAGAAGTTGTCTAGGGCTTGGAGAGCACTGTACGAGTCGCTACAAAAAAGGATATTTTGGCAATTAGGGTTAACGATATTCAGCGCTTTATTTATTGCATAAAGTTCAGCTGTAAAAACGCTTGTGATGCCAGGTAGACAAAACATATATATCCTATCATCGACAACAAATGCGCAACCAACGGTATCATCCTGTTTTGATCCATCAGTGTATATTATCCTGTCAAGGTTTATATTGCAAACAATATAATGATAGCATTGCTGAAAAAAGATAGATGGTGTTGATTGCTTCTTGTATATGGTAAGATCAAAATTAAAATATATAGCGCCAATTGTCCACAGAGGATATGAACATTGAAACGCTGGAAAAATGGAAGGTACATTAACGTTTAAAATGCTTAGTAATCATCCGACATGTATTCCCATAGGTGCAGTATAACGTGGGTCCCGGAGTCGAATCCCGGTCAGGCATGGCATTTTTCACACATGCTGCAATTCATTCATCTCATCCTCAGATGATATACCTTAACGGTGATTCCGGAGGTAAAAAAAAAAAAAAAAGTGGATGGTCTTCATACCTTTGATTCGGATTCAAAAAAACTGTGGTAAAAGCCGGGTGATTCTGTTGCCCTTTAAAACAGGACCAATAAGATGTTAGAAGTTGGTCGCGTCTATCCCAAAGTGACAGTTCGCTGTATTCGACAAGTATGCTAGTAACAGGGGTTGATCTAAAAGCGCCTGTAGCAAGACGAATAAAAGGGTGGTGTATGGCATCTAACATCTTCAAGGCGTTATTTCGTACAGAAGAGTAGGCGATCCAGACATAATCTAAGCAGGACCAAACAAATGAATAATAAAAACGCAACATCATACAATCTATCGGCTCCCCAATTAGTATTGCTAAGCATTCATAGTATATGTAGCAGTTCGGAACAATTCACTTTTAATTATTTGATGTGATTGACCCACGTAAAACGGCTATCAAAAACTAAACCCAGAAACCTGATATCAGGAGAAACAGCAATCAGCTCACCGTTGACATATAGTTGCAGAATGGAAGGGTCCCGAAGCCGAGAGAAGACTATATATTTAGTTTTCTCGGGTGAAAAACTGAACCCTGTAACCCTGGACCAAGCTTCAAGGTAAGGTGTTCTGTAGTAATCTCTCTGCTGTGGCTGTTGAATGGGATGTAGTATATATTGCAAAACCATCAACAAACGAACATGAAACTGGTGGCTGCACACATTTAGTAACATTGTTGATGGCTATGGAAAATGAGGTAGCACTTAAAACACTTCCTTGAGGCACTCCATTCTCCAAGACGGCACTACCCGATAGAGAATCTCCATCCCGAACCCAGAATGTTCGATCATTCAAGAAACCCTTAATAAATGCAAGTATTGTCCATTCCTTAAGCATGTTAAGAATACCACCAGGCTGTGTCAAATGCTTTCTTAATATCAAAAAAGACAGCTGTGAGGCGCTGGCAGAGGAAGAAAGCATTTTAGATAGCTGATTCCAATGACACTAAGTGGTCAATGGAAGGCCGTCGTTGCCGGAAACTGCACTGTTCAGGAGATAAATAGCCATGTCTCTCCAAATACCACGTAAGTCTGAGGTTCACCATTCTCTCCATTACTTTGCATAACACGCTTGTCAAAGAAATGGGGCAGTAACTTGAGGGACTTGTTTTATCTTTACCAGGTTTATGTATTGGTATGACAATGGCTTCTGACCAGACGGAAGGAAAAACTTGGGTGGAGAAATAAGTTACTGTATATGTTCAAAAGGTGTTGTAGCACCAAATTAGGAAGATGTGAAAGCATGCTCAAACAAATGTTATCAGGTCCAAGGGAGGTGTCACGTGAGTTTGTAAGTGCATGTGACAACTACCTATATGAGAATGGAGTGTTTAAGTCACCGACCGAATCACCAAGGTGGAAAGATAATAATTCCATTTCTAATTTGTACCTCTGAAAATCCTCATTGTATGCTGAGGTGAGGGAAGCCGACTGGAAACAATCTGCCAAGTTATTTGCCATTGCAGAGGGTGTTATGAGTTCACCCTCATGAATGAGCCCGAGAATGGATTGTGTTCGAGATCCGCAGATTGTACGGATCTTTTTCCACACAGTAGACGTGGGAGTAGTGCACGAGTTCCTCCACCATATCCTCCAGCAAACACAGTGTTCGAGGAGGAGAGTTTGAGGAAAGGGAAGTCATAGGTGACATCCCAGAAAGGGTGGTTGTGTGGGCTCCCTTAGTTGGAAGCTTGTTTGGTGGCTTACCACCGGCAGTATTTACCCCTGTCCGCAAAGGCAAAACTTTAGGAACAGGAACCTTGGGGCGAATGCCACTAATGCTACTTTCACCAGTATTAAGTACAGACTTCTTGTTTGCTTTCATTAACTCGGAAATAGTTGCAGTAAGTGAAGCAACCTGATCAGATAGAACCTGAACAAGCTCACTCCAAGATCCGCACTGTTCCTTGCCTGTATTTACAGTTGTTTTACTTAATGTTGCAGCGGCAAAGGAGATATCTGGTTTAACCAGGTTCCGAGAGTTTAGCATTTTTTTATATTCTCTAGGAAAGAGAGTTTTTATTCAGTACTGATTTTAAGGATTGCTTTCTCTTCCTTGAAAGTAGCGCAATCTCGAGACCAAGCTGTATGTGTTCCCCACAGTTTACAAATTTTTCTTCCTCTTGACAGTCAATGTCCTTGTGGCCCTCATTTGCACATCTGGCACATATTGCGGTGTTCAGGCAAGAAGTTGTGGTATGGCCGTACCTTTGACATTGAAAACAATGCAATGGATTCGGGATAAAAGGTCGTACTCTAACCAGCAGGTACCCTACTTTAATTTTCTCCGGCGGTGTGGGAAGGTTAAAAGTCAAAATAAGAGACGGTGTTGGTTCTTCTTTATCATTCTGATGTTTTGTAATTCTCCTCACTTCTGTAACACCCTGGGGATGAAATTCTTCCGCAATTTCATTGACGTTCATCTCAAGGAGATCCTGGCAGAAAATTATTCCTCGGCTAGTGTTGAGGGATTTATGACATATCGCATTTATACTGATCCCATCCATATTGTTCAAACGCAAGAGCGATTGACTTTGTTCATCACTGACGGTCTCTATCAATATGGATCCGTCTCTCAATTTTCTTATATTTTTGGGTGATCCGCATGAACCAGTGACTACCTTGTTGATTAAAAAAG
>JAAAKQ030157718.1:0-12801 GCA_010016005.3 Zanna intricata | reverse complement strand
TGAAACGACTGGTACTAGATAGGGAATCTTGGAGAGCTGCATCAAACCAGTCAAATGACTGAAGACAAAAAAAAATGAACAAAGACTAGGGTTCACGAGGGGAATATACAATTAACGAATATACAACAAAGAGATTTTGTTTCATAAAACTTGAAAAAATTTGATTAAATAAATATATTTTAATTTTTAAACTGCCTGTTATAATCTGTAGGCTTATTAGAACAAAAAAGAACTTTGTTACTATAAATGTATAAAAAAAAAGGAAAATATTGACACAGATACTTGAACCCGAAAGACTAGAAGATTCATCACTTGGCTGCCTGCCATTGATGTGACTGTAGGTATACAGATATTCTACTTGAAATGCTAAAAAATATTTAACTGGAGTATACTTGGAAATAGGGGCAAATTGGAAGCTGCCAATCTGGATTTAAAGGAGTGACCCCTCTCACATTACTCTATAAAAGAGCATTATTAATAAACTTGTGGTGCCTATCCTACTACTCAATAAATTAATTAATTTAACTTACTATTTCACTTCATAATCAAATAAATTGTACCTGCGCTTGTTAGTCACTAAAATAGTTAATTTAACTTACCATTTCATTTTATAAAATTAATATAATCTGATTTCTTATGAAAATGATATAATAATAGAGATCCTTTATATTTGAGGTTACTGAATTGTCACAATTCCATGTTTTTCTAAATTTTGTACTATTTATTTGAATTTATAACTATTCTTTATATTCTAGCATAAATTAAAGTAATATTTTTATCTGTCAGAGTATAGATGAAAAAAAATTTAACAAAAGTTTTAGAAGATATGGATTTATACAAACAGGGTGAGTAATTTTGTGTATTGCACATTTCTATTGTTACTTTTATATTCACAAATGTAATTAATTTAAGATGATGCTATGACCATTAAATGATACTCAAAAAAATTTTCAAATACCTACTCATTATAATTACCAACGTAGGTTATGTTAACATCTTTCAAAAGTCATGAATAATAACACAACAAAAATATTTTTGTACATATTTTTTAGACCATAAAAATTATATAATCAGTGTAATTACAATTTAAATTAAATCATTATTCAGTTAAATTGTTCCTACCAATGATGACTATAATATTTTTTTGTATAATTAATGTTAAATAATGATAAACATGAATGAACAATTAAAACTGTTCATTGACAAATGTAAACAATAGCTCTTAAGGCTATTCATCGGTGGTAGTGGGGGGGGGGGGGAACGACACTGTGTATGAGAAACAATATTAATACTAAGATGAAATTTTAACATTATTCTGATGGGCTTAAAGCAGGATAAACAAAAATAGTACAAGTGAGAATCATTAAAACTGGTGAGTTATACTATATACATATAAATGTCTTTCTTTACACATCTGTTTTATGGCACCACAAAAATAAAAATATTAGCATGAGAAACAATTTGGATGCTTTCGGTGTATTAATCGTGTACTAATGAGGTAAACAATCATTTTTATGACTTTTATCAGTCACTACAAAACTATCAGTCTGATGAAAAACACCACACACAAATGAGTCACTGTATGCAAAGAGTAGCTAAGGTACTTAATACTTAAGTGTCCTTAGTGCAGTAGCAGGGAAACATTTTTGGGAGAGGGCCAAAGAAAAAAGAAAACAAACTAGATGGGCCAAAAAAATTTAATAAAAAATAAACACATATACACCTAGCTATATTTTATATTTAACTTATAAATATGATATATTAGTACAAAACTCAATTAATGATTGAATGAGCATGGAGGAGAGTGTGATGAATGTAAATGTGACTGTACTTCTAAAAGTTCCTAAAAATCTGGCTGACTCTTAGAAGTGAAGGTAAATGTTCATCTCTCAATCTGTTTCTAATATTACTTTTTCAAATTTTCATGGTAGAAAACATTTATTTGTAGACACAAGTGCTAACATGGCGGTTATCTTCTGGGCAAGAGATCTCAAGTTTGGGAAACTTGATCTCGACAGGGACTCGTAGAACTCTTATTTCAGGACGTTAAAAACCAACTGCTTCAATTCAGTGTTACACTGCAACTCAATTAGTTCAAGCTAAAAATCCCAGTTTCACTGTGTTGCAGTCCAAATTAAATGGCATACTGAAAATATCTAAGTCATGTTCAATAGTTTTCAAGTCTTGAAACCTGAGTTCAAATTCATCATGGAGTCTTCTCATGCTTTCCTTGTAGCTCAAAAGTTTGTCTTCTATCGCTGGGACTATTGTTTTTAGACTTGTGAAGTGGGACAGGTCTTTCTTAACCAGTTGTTTGGCAAGTAGAACTAGTTGCTTTTTGAGGTGACCCCAGATATTTGGAGAAATTGATTTCTTCCTTGCAACTTAACATCCAATTTATTCATATGACACAAAAGATCTGTGAAAAATGCCAAGTCTGGAAGCCATGCAGTATTTTCCAGCTTTTATAGCCTTCAATTCAAACATCTTTTTACATGCATAAATGAAATTATTTCCTCCTTCAGCTATCAAACTCGCTCGAAGACATGTCCACCTTATTTTAGTGTAGCAGAGTAGATCAATGTAATCAAACTGCATTAAGTCAAGAAACTCTCAAAATTGTCTGTGAGTAAGTGGTCAAGATTGAATAGTATTAACAAGCTCCATAATGATATCAAGCACATGTTTCATATCTAGAGCAGATTTATACAGTGTTTTGCTGTATGACTCAATGAAGAAATACAATCAATTTTATTCTCTGGTATGCTTGGTTAAACATGCCACCAAAACCAGATTTCTTCCCTGTCAAATTAGGTGCTCCATCAGTCATAATATTGCATATACTGGTTATGCGTACTTTCAAAGTTGATAGGCCTTCTTGAAATCATGAAAAATGTCTGACCCTGTTGACAACCCTTTAATGATCACATGCATGAAGTGATCATACATGTGATGATCACATGAACTTTGGGCAGTACATAAGTTAATATCAATACCTCTTATAAATAGTAGTAATTGAGCAGTATCATTTGTGTCGGTACTCTTGTCCATACTAATAGAACAGAATGAACTGACTAATTCTTGATTCTAGCTATGATAATAGGTGTTTTCCAATGTTTTTATTCTAGGGGTAATTGTTTTTCAAGACAAAATGACAGTCTCAAATTCCTTTGTTTTGTCAGGATACAAAATATCACAAACTTGGAGCATGTAATGTTTTACAAACTCCCCATCACAAAGAGCTTTGTTATTTTTAGTAATATTGTATGCTACAACATAACTGGCTGGAATGGTGGGGATAACATGGTAAATCTATTGAGGATTACTGTTGTGAACACTCTGGCGCTTTTTCATGACCTACTGCTGTCTGCTACCCTGTGTGCAGAATATAGACAAAGAAAGAGTATGATGTGATATATGAATGTGATGTTCGACATGAAATGCATGTACGTGTTTGATTGAGAGAACTGATCAGTAATCGATAGAGTGTGTGTAACTGGCCATGGGCTAGATTAGACCATATTTGACCCACAGGCCTTAGTGAGTTGTCTAACATTTAAGAACACATTTGAGTAACATTGAAGAACAAGCTTTTAGATTCATTGTTTTACTATGACTGAGTAATGAAAGTAATCTACTAGTTAGCATCTGATCAAGAGGTTTACAGCTTGATCAGACACTTAAGGATATAGATTCAAGATAGTTAAACGTATATTACTTTAATTGCATTTCAGTGTCTGAATGATGGGTACACTTTAGTTTAAACAAAATGACTGGTAAACTGTAAACAAACTTTCTTATTGCAGGATAATATTAATAAAACAAATAAATAAAATATAAATTGAGTTACCTTTTTTCTTAATAATAATTCAGTCTCATTATGTGCTAAATCAAGAAGTGTATGTGCAGCAGACAAGTAATCATTATTGAAAACAGCATTAAGCCATGACAATGATGGATATGCACTCAATTGTTCAGCTAACTGTTTCTGTTTAAAACTTTGTTCAACTAAGTCACGTTGTTTACCCTCTCTCATATACCAGTTAAATAAGAAATGTGAAAAATCCTGCAAATTAAGAATTAAATATATATAGGAAATTCTACATTATATCAAAGACAGAAATAATGACATAACAAATAATGATAACCTAAAAGTTTTACCTGGTCAGTAAACTTTGCAGTATAGTTGTTCAATCTTTCTTTGTTGCCAGTCTTATCACATAACTCTACTAATATTTGAAAATCACAGTACTTTTCTGCTAAAATAGCAGCACGTTCAAATTCATCATCTTCCACTGTAACAAAAAAAAAAAGAAGAAATCATTAATTCTTATTTCTCCAAAAGCTTTATTTCAATAAATGGCATAATGAATGTCTTATATATATTGCGATTATACGTTAAAAATATACCATTTGATTCTTTAAATTTCAATCAAGTCAGTACCAATTATAACTACCCACAACTTAACAATTCTTAATTTTATACAATATCAACAAGCTTGAATTTAAGAACAGAGTAGAGTTACTTTTCACTGTATTTTTAGAAGTCGTTTTTATTTTGTATAATTTGAAATATGCGTAAGCCAGCAAGAAAACTGCCTTATTAAAAAAAAAAGTTCAAAAGAAATGCTAACGACAAAATCTTTCTTGATAAAATTAAGAAAAGCAAATCAGAAAAATGATATTAAGCAACTACAAAAAATTGACAGATACAGCGCTCTGGTATATGTATTAATTTTTTACTTTTTAGTTTTACTAATTTTTATTTGACTTTTCATGAGAAAAAACTTTAAGTAACAGAATGAGTACAGACTATACATCAATATCCTGGTAAAAATGTAACATTATGTAATGATTGGGAAAAACGAAAAAATCTTCAAGGTGTTCAAAGAATTTTTCATTAAAAAATCTTTTGCATCGGTTAATTTTAAAGAAATTTACTAATTACTGGATCACAAGAATAATTCCTGTATAAAATCTTGATATTGATATATCTGAAAAAGGCAAGAGCACACTTAAAAAAATTACACATGGGTTGAATTAAGAATCTATGTATTAAATTTCTAAATTTTTAAATAGTATTCATGATGCAATGTTTATAATAACAATAAGGCTAATGCAATTAAAAAAAATGAAAAATGTAGGTTGAGAATAAGACAGTGAACTGCATCCTTAACAATCTTATGGTTCTGAAACACATTAAATACCCACAAAATTTAAGAGTATGATGTAATCTGAATTACCAAAAGCCAAAGTCAATATTTAACAAACCATAGAAATTAAACACAAGAAAAATTACTCCTACTATTATTTTCCTGGCAATCAGATATCCTCTCACATAAAATGAAATATGTTGATACCCATGGTATGGATACTTTAAGAAATGATAAATTTATACTGGTAATAAATAGCATTACAAGATAAAGTACACTATTCTATTTACAAATTAGTCAAGCAAATTTACAACTTACTAGTCAGGACCACCACCATGTTCATTATTCTCATGCTTATGAGAATAATACTGATAAATAATAAAGCTTCTTCAATTCATAAAAACTACCAGTTTATTGTAATTTCTTCAGAGCAACAGTTTGGTCAGCATAGGACTCCAAACTCTGAATGATGTGAAGTATGCAGCAGATTTCAGAATAGCCAGCCTCATCATAAAAAATTAGTAGTTATAACTGGTTACCTGTCTTTCATACAGGTAAAAAAGTATTTTACACAGTTCTTAATGTTAACACTAAGGAGGAAAGCAGCTACATCAAGAGGGTGAAAAACAAGGTATAGAAAAAGGTATCTTGAGAGGCCGTGAAGAAAGTGTAGTTTGGTGAGCAGAAGGGCATAGAAAAAGGTAGAAAAGAATCTGCTCATGATGGCTGACTTCATTTCTTATTTTATTTTATGCTTTTTTATTCAAAATACCAGATCCAGATGCAGCAGCTGTGTTGTACTTATGGTAATAGTGGAAGTATTGGTTGAGCTACTGTGTGTACTGCATCACACCTTTAAAACTACTTTCTCAATAACCAAAAAAGATAATGGAAATACCTTTTTTGTAGAAAATTTAATTTTGAAAACTATAAGTGGAAATTCAAAAGTGAAAATTCAATTTGACAAATGATTTGGCCAGAGTAAAGTTGAATATTGGCCAGGAACATAATCTGGTTGTTCCTACAAGCCATTAAAATGGACACCATCTTGAAACAGTGCAACATCTTGTAATGGAAATAGTTCTATGTTCTTTTGAGGTATAAAAACTATGTTCATGGAGAAAATTTCAGTTCAATTAGTTGAGTAGTTTTTGCACGAAAGAGGAACAAATTCAAAAATATTAGTATAGATATAATTTGTTTTTTTCCCTTGGGTGCACAACAAAGTATTGTTATCAGCGTCTGGACATAATATTAACATACTAAACAATTAAATTATAAAAATTAACTTAAAAATAAAAAAAAAAAAACCAATAATATAAAAACACAGCATAGATGTAAAATGCCTATGTCGTATGTTAAAGGTAAAATATAACTACAACGAAAACAGTATTAAAAATCTAACTTAAAACAACAAAATTACCAAATGGCATAAACAGATGAAAAATATTACATGAATAATCAATTAATTGAATGCAAATGCATGGCCTTAAGAAATCATAAGACATTTGATAATGTTGTCTCATGGTTCATAAAGATAGTTTTGATTTTAGTTGCTAGCTTAAATTTCTGATGCAACACTGCAAAACACACAGTCTTCAAGGATGTAGTGTACCATTAGCTGGCAGTCGCGGTGAACCAAAAAAGATGCATTAGTCTGAAGCATGAGGTGTTTTTTGAGCAAGTTTAGTATGTCCTATTCGCAAATGGCAAATAACTTCTTCCATCCTGCATAAGGAGCTCCATGGTGACACAATATCTTAACTAGACAAAGTTTATTGTTGATAGTAGCATTCCATTCACTTTGCCATTCATAACGGACTATCCTCTTAAGGAGACAGACAAGATCAACAGAAACAATACAATTAGTAAAAGGAATCTGCAAAAACAAGCCTGTTCTGCTGCACAATCAGTGCACTCATTGTCTGAGATTCCAATGTGACTGGGGATTCAGCAGAAGCTCACACTTGTGTTGTAATGAATCATTCCAGAAATAACACAGTGTATATCATGTAATACAAGGTATCTGGAGTACATGTTACTATTTGCCTGTAAGGCACTTATGGAACCTGAACAAAGAAGTAAGTGATGTTATGTTGGAATAATTATATTCAAGGCCTTATTAATAACATACAATACTGCGACAAAAACACTGAGAATGTTGGGAATGCCAAACATATATGTTCCATTACCAATCACAAAAGCACAATCAACAGAATTATCATGTTTAGAGCTGTCTGTATATACTATAGCATCAGGATTTATGCTATTTATAATAAAAAATTATTCTTACAAGATAACCAGAATCGTGTGGTTTTTTTTTTTATATTTACAAAGACTAAAGCAATAATTTAAGAGAGAAGGCTGCCAAGAGAGGTAATAACATTGAGTACCAGAAAGAACTGGAGATAATTGTATATTCAGAGCTAAGAAAAGAAGCTGAGCTCTGATGCCTAATAGAGCAGTAGATTTTGGCTGTTCCTGATATGATGTGGGTTAGAGAACACCATATCAAAGGTTGATGATTTGGTTGTGCTTTATGCAAGCTAAAAAGGAGATCATTTGATAATGAACCATCATATAATATTAAATAGTATATAACATTACATAAATTACATTCATTATGTTACATATAACATTATATATGTATATATATATATATATATATATATATATATATACATCTTACAGAATAAAATTATCAACTTTTAACTTTAACCATCATATGTAACACATCAATACAGTAACATAACATTATCTAGTAAAATGGACAAATAAAGTTCACCGTGTTAAAAAAGATATAAGGAAATAGTTTATGGCAATTTGGGGAATCATTATTCTTCTGACACCAAGCTCATCAGGTTACAAGACTAAGAATTAAGTAGTAAAAAAAATTATATGAATAAAATTTTAAACTTACAAAATGGTTTAATAAGAGAATATCGATCTGCTTCATACTGATGTAAAACAGAATCAAATTTATTTGATGATCTTATACTTTCTAAATGACATTTACGGCCATCCAATATTACATCAACCAGATTAACTAACTGGTCCAACAATTCTGTATGAGTATTGATATCACCAGTTGCTCGGACACCATTTTCTAATGTTAAACTTTGCTGAAAAATTTTAACAAAAAAGTCCATAATTAAACTTGAAAAAAAAAAAATTAACATATAGACCTGAAAAAAACTTGAATAAAAGAAAACTAAAAGTCAAAATAAAATTACAAAATAAGTCTTATGAAATACTAATATTAGAGGAGTACTGTCATTTTTGTATTTTCACAAATGTTTGTGTGACAATTACCATTGCATACGTAAGTATCAATATCTGCTATCATAGCTATTTCACTGAACTAAAGGAAGCAATACCCTACTGCCTACTAAAAGGAAAAAACTCCTTAAGAAAACTGAATAATAGCACAGAAATTAATATAAAGAATAAAATAATAGTGTTTATTTTATATTATAGCTATTTACGTTGTAATGTTGTTTATTACTTTTAGGCATAAAAATATATCAGCATATCTTTTATATGTTCAATCAAATAAAAGTAAATTATAAATTACTTTTGATAATTAGTATGACAAAAAATAGAAATACGTACCTGTAATGTAAGGTATTTATATAGACCTTGTGATCCAGAAGCAGCTGTCCAGGGCAAATATTCATATAACACATCAGCTACAGCTCTACAAGGTGTAAAAAATGAAGCTTTCTGTTGGCGGTATTGTATAACAGCTTGTACAGCTTCCTGTAAACATTAAAAAGTTAAATATAACCAGGTTAAAGAAAATTATAAATTCTAAGATTAAAAGTTACTCTGCACTAACTTAAAAAACAAAAAAAAATCAATTTACATTTATCATCATCATTGTTTATGACTGCATAAGATCACTTTAGTCAGTTCATTATTCACGTCTCTTCAATGGGACTATTTGCGTCTTGCGGCCCTACCAATACTTCTTCAAATGTTTTGATCTTTGTGCCCTTTATAGAGTTGAAAATATTCGTGTTGTAAGTTTTTCGTGTGGGTATTTTTCATCTTGATTTTCTTGTTTAATTTTATTTATCAGTGGTGTCTTTTGCTGAAAGACCAATTTCCTTCAGATCCTCTCTTATTTTGTTGATCCATCTACATCCTGTCTTGGTGTTTTATGAGATGAAATTATACTGTACTAGCTGTTTCAGAAGTCTTGAATCTTGAATCCTCAAGATATGTCCAAAGAATCCTAGACTCCTCTAATGCATGGTATCAGTGATGGGTTATAACTCTTTGTAAACGACTTTACTGGGAACAATCCACCACTGCCTGTATTTCTGGTACTTTTTATTAATGCATGTTCTTAAATTCTTCTTTTGTTTTTCTGGAGACTGTCTGTCTTTGATTGTTTATTCAGATGGAAGAGTGTTTCTGCTGCATAAGTGGCTCCTGGTTTTAAACTGTGTTGTAATGTCTTATTTTTGTATTTATTGATAGGACTTTTTTTTATTATAAATATACTAGGTTAATTGTTGAGTTTTAGCTTTGTTTTTTCTTATATGAATTGAGGTTTTTTGTTTAGGTTGTTTGTTATTATTTCTTTGATGTAATTAAATTGGGTTACTATTTTGATTTTCTTACCGTTTACATTTACTTCTTTTAATCGTGTTGGTTGAGGCATAATTTCTGTCTTTTCAAAGACCAATTTTATTGGCAATGTTTTGAGGTTCTAATATCTGTGATTTAACTTCACTGATGTCATTTGCTAGCAGTCCCAAGTCGTTGGTGAAACCAACACTGTTTTGATTTTTCGGTCTGATTTTACTTTTGGGGGAATCTTTTGAGCCATTCCTTCATTACCATTTCTAGAGCAAACTTGAATAATAGTGATGAGAGCCCATCACGCCTTGTGCCAAATGCACCTTGGCCCTGTTTTGATTTCAAATGGTTCTGAGAGCTTGCCTCAGAATTTTACCTTCAACTCAAGTGTCAATTTACATTATATTTTTCTAAATTTTTTCTAGTTATTAAGATTAAGCTAATTAAATTCAAGATTAAAGGAATGACTTAAAATAAAAATATAATATGTATCCAGTGTCATATTTAATGACAATTTACTGAAGTCAAAGAAATATTGAATTATAAAAAAAAAGTAAAATTTTATTGAAAATTTTGTTTAAATTTTGGCTTTTTGAATCCAATGCCAGATTTAAAGGTAGTAAGTTTTTTGAAATGGTTTTTATTATGTTAGAAGATTTAATTAATTCAAAATTTAAAGGAAAATAGAAATTTAGTTTTTAGCAAAGTTTTTATGATGTTTGTTCTTTAAAATTTTATTTACAATGTGGATAAGCTGACAAAACATCAATCACTATATGAGAAAATAAATGAGTAAATAAAAAAAGTAAAGTAAATATTACAGATAAATACCACTAAAAAAAAAAAATGTAATTACCAAAATAACAGAATTAGCAGAAAGAATTTGCTGTGAAACATATTGTGGATTTTGAGTTGTATGAACCAAATCCTCACACCACTGACAAATCTGCTGCAATGCCTCATGTACAATGCTAACCTGAAATTTAGAAAACAACTTAGAAACATGTCAAATTTAATTAATATACAGAAAAAAAAATCATAAAAAATATTATTTACTATCCATCAGGCCAGATGATATATATTCAAAATAAAAAGTTGGAATGGTGTAAATAATTAAGCAGTAACTTTCCCAAGTGGAAGGTTGATAGCTTAAGACTCTGTTGAACCAATAACATTTTAACATTGATACTATTCTGGACAGCACCATTCTGTTGTTGGGTTCTAATTAACAATATATCCTGGGGTGGCCTTTCATGGATGTAATATGCTAACAGGTATACTACACTTAATACGCCAATTAGGGATGCAGCTACCTTTAAGGCCAATATCAAGAAAAATGCAAATGCAATAGATACTGTAGGCCTCTGGTACAAACAAATCAGAGTAAAAAATATTATTTCTATGAAAACCATTTCAATATTATTAATAATTGTGTAGATGCTACTTATTAAAGTCACTGGGTAATTGAATCAGCCAGATTAATAACTTTTCTAAAACCCAAACCAAAATCTAGGAAATGTGTATAAATTTCTTCATGTAATAGAATCAAGAATTGATTAATTGAATCAACATTTTAAGTATTGTATGTTCATTTGTTACAATACAAAATGGATTATTTATGTTTATTATACTGCATTAAATAGTTCCCTGAACCACTTTATTGCATTTAAAGCAAGAATATTAAATGTGTCCATCAATTATGCAATGTTAATGGTAAAAGCAAAACAATTTTCAGAAAAATTTGTGATCATTACTTCAACCAATAGATGGTTGCTCAATGAAAAGAGAGAAAGACTATTATTCAAAAGAAAATATTCTGTGGAAAGGTGGATGCTGATTAACCCCCTGCAGACTACTGGAGTAAAAAATGCATCCCAAAATTTTAAAAATCTACCTGATGATATCTACAATTGTGATAAACTAGGGTTGTATTTCAGAGCACGTTCTGATTTTTCATTACGTTTTAAAAAAAATTGACAACAAATGTGGTAAAAGATAGAAACACAGTTTTAACAGTTTTCACTTGCAACATGAGTGGTAGTGATAAAAAAGAACTCCTAGTTATAGGCAAATACAAAAAATCCTAGATGTTTTCATGCCTGTAAATTACAATTCAAACAAAAGTGCATGAAGATGTCTGATTTGTTTTCTCACTTTCTGATTAATTAGAATGATAAATTAATTGGTCAAGAAAGAAAATTATCTTTAACTTTAGACAACTATACAGTTCATACATCAGCTAGTTATAATATGAAAAGCATAGAATTATTATTTTTTTTATCATTGAATACAATGACTTTAATGTAGCCCTTAAATCAGGGAATTGTAAAAATCCTGAAAGTTTTATATAGAAAAATATGAGGAGGATGATAATTCAAGTGACAAATGAAGATGGATGTGGGAAGACTGTGAATGATATTGGGGAAAAAATTACACGTCTAGATGCTATTCATATGTTACACAAAGCTTGAAATGAATTAAAAGTTCAAATCATTCAAAAAGGCTGGTTTTATTGAATCTGATGTCATTCTGTCGATAAATTTAATCGAAGATGTGGATTATGAACTTAATCAGTGGATCTCTATTGGCGAGGACATTCCTGTTTGTACTCCTGTTACTGATGATGAAATAGTGTCAGAAATTATGAATGAAGAGCAGGAAGAAAACAAAATTGAAGAAAATGAGAAGTCTGGCTGCAAGCACTATTGTTAAAAGAAAAAACTCATTTCTAAAGAAAAATCTGGATTTACGTGGAGGGAGACCAGAACTGTTCCGTGATTTTTATAAAGTGGAAAATGATGTCTTGGAACACTATAAAAAAATTTACTTCAAAAAAAGATAAGCAGTTATGTGGAATTACAAAATAACTGAAATTTTTATGTCTGTAAATTACAAATTTGTTTTTCTTAAATGCATAAACATTTTTTGTAAGTTTACTTTTTACAGTATTAATTGAAAATACTTGGGGATTGTGTTAGATAGTGAGTGGTCTAACATGGAAGAATCATATTGCGCTAGTAAAACAAAAACTTTTAAGCTATCTTAGGATATTTTATTTTCT
>JAAAKQ030157707.1:0-12801 GCA_010016005.3 Zanna intricata | reverse complement strand
CTTTGAAGGAGATTAATTCATATTTAAGGTAACTTTTTTACTTTGTTTTTTTATAACATAATTCACCGTATTTTTTTGTCACACCTCGTATTTATATATATATAATAATATTATATATATATATTAATATTATATATTATAATATTATTATTATATATTATATTATATTATTAATATTATATATATATTATATATATATATAATATTACTTTTAAGCTTTAAATTAGGGAAATATATCTGTACCACTATTAGAAATAATAATTTTCAAAATTAAATTTTTCAAACATGATTCGGCGATTTTAATAGTTTTTTATTGGCGTATTGAATAATAAAATTTTGCTTGTTTTCAGTACCTGGAAGAAAGCTTTATCAGACTTATTGATAAACAATCATTTTAAAGCATACGTCTCAGATGGCCATTTCACATTGTTGATGAAATTTTTTTCTCACAAATTATAAAAATAATAGTTTTTTATTAATTTTTGGGTAGATGGAAATTTGCATCGATAAAATAGAAAACGTTCAACTGTGTTAACTTTAATAAGCTAACGATCTTATGTGAACTAATTTTTTTAGCTTGAAAAACTTATAAAATGGTGTAACAGTACAGTGATGTAATATTCATTAAACTAAGAGATAAAACGACAATTAGCTAGTTTATAAGCTCAATCGCACTAATGCGTTGTACTGAAAGAATTGTTCACTTTTCAGATAAGATGTGTCATCCTTATTTTACCACTAAAAAATATCTGAATAAAAGATTATTTTAATATAGAACAATAGTGACACGTTTTAAGTTACTTTTAAATAATAGACAATTTCTGGGAATTTCACTTCTCCTTGACTGGGAAGGCTATAACAGTAGAAAGGTTTTATTTAACAAAAGAAGTTTAAAAATATCTTGAATAGATTTCCGCAAGAAGTCCGAATATTCGTTAACTTAAATTTGATTTTTTTTAAAATTTGTTTTATTATTGCTAACAATAGATACAGCAGACAAAGAAACGTCAACTTTCCAACTTACAGCATAATAACGAATCACGTTTCTAATCTGCCCCGCTCAAATTTTTTCGATATTAAACTGAATGTAACTTAACAACAACTCAACCAATTTTCATCAAATTTACACATGTGAATCTTACCCAAGATATACTACCACATAATTTTTACATTTCAATGAAACTGATCCAGTATTTTTGAGATTTTAACTGCACTGGGGTTTCCTTATTTAAATGAATGGTATTTTCGTACTCCTCATACCTCAAAAGGTAAAGAAAATTAATTTCCCCGCCGATCCTAGTCACACAGTGCAACCGAAAGAAAACTTAATACGTTAGAAATAATTAAATAATTTTCTTCGAAAAGTTAGTAAATATGATTTTTTGTATATTTATTCATATTAAGATTTTAGTATCAATTATGTTTTTAAGATATATCCTTAATATTTTTGTTGAAATCTCTAGACCTTTTTAATGACATTATGGGCCAAATTTTAAGATTTTAGTTTTATGCTTCTAGACTCTGTATTCTAAAATGATAACCATGGGCGATCTTTCAGTGTACTAAATTAACATTTTCCCATGAATTTTTTAATGCGGTTTGCTAAAAAAAAAAAAAAATCATCTTTGCTACATTTTTAAAATAATAGACTGTGCATTTTTCGACCAGCAAAATATTTACCTTCTGATAGAGTAAACGGTTGAGATATCTGGGAAAATCCCCTTGTGCCATTTTTATTAACAGAAGCGACTCTGAAGATATACCAGTTCCCAGGATTAAGGTCTTTAACGACAATAGTTGATCTCTGCGTTCGTAGCCTCGTTGCCCAGGGTCCGAGACTAGCTGAATTAAAAAGGCGACCAGGGTGACTGCATTGTTCTAATACGTATATTATCTTTTCACTTTCATTTTCAGCTTTTACTTCTTCGTATTCTTCATTCAAACTCCAGGCAACTTGGGCGGCCTTATTTTTACGAATTTCATGAACGGTTAAATTATGCGGTATGTTTGGTAATCCTGAAATCCAAAATTTTAAATTAAAAGATTATTTATTATTGGTTGTAGAGTAACCAGCTATAATCATTAAATCTATGTTGAATAAAAAATAGAATAAATAACAACTAAACGAACTTATTCGAAATAAAAATAAGAATATATATATAATTATGTGTATATTATTACACTACAAGAAATCTTGGATGAAGCATAAAATTCCTTGAGAAATGAAAACTAAAAAACTAATCAGATTTAAGAAATTTAAAAAGCTTGTTTATTTCAGCTACATCAACCAAAATACCGGAAATATTAAAGGTTAGTTTGAATATCCATCGATATCTCATTGTGGTTACATTTCCTACTCAATATAAAAGAATGAGGCTGATCTTTTTATGTAATACTTGCTTCAGGGATAAGTTGAAGCATCAGCAAGTTTCATGAGAAACCATATAAAAAAATTTTATATGTCTCAAAAAAAAGAGGAGAAAGATGACCTCTTCATTGCGAATATCTCTCATTGACGACTTCCGGTGTAATAGTATACATTGAACGTGATCTTTTATGGCGCTTGCATAATCAGAATGGATCACGCGTTCCATTAAGGCCGGCTGAATGCAGCCGGTGGGCTGCATCAGTTTCCTTTGCAACCTGCAATTCCTTCGAGGCTAGGAATCCATCAGAAACTGATTTTCTATCTCTTAAGATCAAAAATAGGAGTGTACCTGAAGTAAAAAAATTAATTTTTGCATTCGTAAAATGTATCTCATTTTTTTACATGTAAATCCTTGGAATCTATACAAAAATCAGTAAAACATATTTCGATTTTCTTAGTAAATATGATTATTTTATAAACAACCACATTTTTTTAAATTTTTGTTAAATTCAAACGTTTTATTTACTGATTTTCTAGTTCTAATAATAATTTTGGCCTTTTTTTTTCTTTTTGTTTGGATCTAACTCTTTCATAATAATTACTAAAAAGTTTATTCAGATTATTGTCATTAGTAAAAATCTATTGAGACGTACAAAGAGTAATTTTTGCGAAATAAATTCCCTGGGGGAAAAACCAAAAAATGTACCTGTTACAATAATAGTCAATTGAGAAAGTCTAAGGATGGGAAAATTATTAAACATATATGTACGTGCACATGCGTATTATTGATCAACGAATTTATTCGAGCGGCTGATTTAATGTTGCAAAAAAAACTTCTTTTTTTTTCCTTCTAAAAATAAGTCATCCGAGAATAGATACAAGGATTCCTAAAGAAACAATCTATCCCTATCCCGGAATGACGTGTCACTTGGAAGTATCCGACTGAGCGATCTACTGTCGGCGGTAGGGTTTACAAATTAATAAATTATTATATTTAAAGTAGACTAGTACGATTGACAGTGAACTTTGCACTTTATTTCACAATAAATGAATTTAAAAAAACTGACAACTGATTCGGAGATTATTTTAAAGCGTAGAAGGATTATATGACAACATTCATGAAAATTTTAATTAACACTTTTTTTCACATGCATTTATATATTTTTCGATTACATAATAAAACACTACACAAATAGTAATAATTTATTTATATATTGTGTTATATATATACATTATGTAATAAATCGGTTATTTCTTCTATGCTAATATATATATATATATATAGAGAGAGAGAGAGAGAGAGAGTTTATGTTTCAGTGAAAGTGGAATGTCCTCCCGTATCATTTTCATGAGAACAAACAATTCATTCTAACCTTCAGTTTCATATTATTGACCGAAAATATGGCATTACGTAAAGTAAGTGCTATATTCAACTACCATAAGATTTTACTGTTCTTTTGTAATGCTAGCTTTGTGTAATGACTACGTGATTATGATTAGACAGAATCATCAAAATGCTACACACATTTATTAGATTCGATAACTGTGTTTAGTAAATTTCTATGTATACATCATTAAATAAAATAAACAACATAAATTCTCTAATAAATTTCAGCATTATTATTATTATTATTATATTAAAATTATTTTTTCAACTTTTGTTAACAAAAAAGTAATAATTATCAACTAAAGTTTTTATAAGTAGTATTTCAAATCTTTTTATTGAACTTAATGAATTGACTTGCATACTAAATTTTTAAACGATTCTTTATTAAAAATACAGTAGCAGATATCGATGAATTTCTTTTTACATCGATATTATTTCATATTTAGATTTTTTAGTTTTCCTATTTTATTGGCGTCCCTAGGATTGTGGAGATTTTAATTTAAAAAAAAAAAAAAAAAAATGATTCAATAAATATAATAACAATAAAAATGTAATACTTTTAATAATAATAATAATAGCAATTTTACTAATAATTCTATATACTTAGTGGTTTGTTAATGCTATATTTCTTTGTATCCGTCGAAATGAACCTATTACATTTTTTTTAAAACGAAACATAATTCTATCAAAAGAACATTTTCGTTACATCATCTTATAATTATTCGGTAATAAAGCAATGGAAAAAATGTCCATTCAGTTTTCTGCGTCCTTAAGTTCAAATAGGAGAGCTTCTAACTCTAATCTCAGAGAACTAATTCCTCTAAACGTAATACTGAAGAAAATACGATACTGTGATAGTATATAACATTTTTATTGAGTAAAAATTAATTATTTATCGCCATTGTACATTCCGTAACAATACTACAGTTTGCTTTACTTGATTGTGATACTCCTAGATGTGAATGGGGCTTTTAAACAGTGAGCTAGTTATCTATGCTAAGGAGACCAAGGGTTTTCGGTGTGTCTCAGGAGAATCCTTCCGCGATATCTGCAGCATCATAAGGTGGTGTACGATCTCAGGAATCAGAAGCTGTATTTTGACTTGCAGTGCGGTGTTCCACAGGGCTCGGTGATCGGGCCCACCCTGTGGAACCTCGTATACGGTGGAGTCTTGAGGTTAGCCTATCCCAATTGGGTATCAGCTATTCTTTCGCTGATGACCTTAAGCTTGTTGTTGTCCCAAAATCGGAGCAAGATGTAATGATAAGAGCGAATCGTTCTATTACTATGGTCAGAAACTAATTTTCTGAACATGGTATGTGTTTAGCCCCGCAAAAAACTAAAGCTGTGATAATGGCAGGTGGGAGGGGGCTGGAACCTATCAGTTTTGAGATGGAGGGGTACATGATTGTGCCTGTATATCTGGGCTTTATACTAGACCGGAGGCGCTCTTTCATCATGCATATTAACCACGTAGCCAATCAAGCGGAGAAGATTGTCAAGGTCTTGAGTAGGCTATTTATTAATGTTGGTGAGCCCCGGTTGTTAAAACGCAGGGTATATACACATGTAGTTGCTCCAATAATGCTTACGACATACCAGTGTAGCACAAGGCTTTTAATGCTAAGCAAAAACTTCGTACACTGGTGAGTGTACTGCGGCAGCAATCTTTGTGTTGACAGGGTCACCTGCTATGGAGCTGGTTGCCAAGACTAGGTGCGAGGTGTTGATAAAAGGTGCTGATAAAAGAGAGGCGTACGAGATAGATAGGTGGCAAGTTCGTTGGGACATAGCGGCTACCGGTGGTTGGATTCGGTCGCTTGATTCCTGAGATCAGGCTATGGCTCCTAAGGGGATTTGATGAGCTCAGTTACGAGCTCACCCAGTTCCTGACGGGCCACGGTTGCTTCAGGCAAAATCCTTTTGAGTGCCAAAGCTGGCGATAACATCTGCCCTTATTGTGAGGAAATCGACAATGTAAAGCATGCTGTGTTCCACTACCTTAAATGGGTGGCCCTAAGGCAAGATCATCGACACCTGGGACTATTAACGCCTGGAAAAATTGTCCAGAAAATGTTATTGAATGAAAATATTTGGAGGTCCATCACCAGTTTGGTTACCCGTATCATCCGAGGAAAGGAAACAGAGGCGAGGACGATGAAATTATAACAAGTTCTAATAAGATCATATCTAAAGATACAGACCGGCGAGTGAGGGGGAAGGACAGCTCTCTGCTGAGCTCTTATTCGTCCGCGATCGCGTGGATGGGCAGCGATTATGACGCACAGGAACTCCTAATCCCCTGAGTTCAGAGGCACCTTCCGGGACTACGGTGCTGAAAAGCTTAATTGTAGTCCGGTCCCGGGAATATGAGGAATGGATGAGAGTGCAGTCCCTTCGTTAGCAGGGTGCAGGTTATTAACATCTAGAGGAACCTGTACGAGTACGACACCACCATTTATGGGGGGGGGGATGCGTAACTGGCATTTTTCCCCGAAAAAAAAAGGTTTATTAAAATAATTTATTTTTGTCTCTGATGGCTTATTTTGAATATGAACTTACAATAAAATTTACTTCGGTTATATGGGTCCAAAAATTGCAAACTACCCTAATAAAAATAAATAATTAACAATTTACATCTGGACATTAGTTGCTAATAAATCTAAGAAAAATAACATAATTATTTTTAGAATATAAGAAATTATAAAGTTGTATGTGTTCAAAAAATTAACAATTAATGAAGTTTTAATCTCATTGACAACTAACGTTATAAAAAAAATTAATTTCATCATCTGCACAACTAAAAGAATTACAAGTCAATTCTAAATTTTATATATCACTATTAGAATATTTTCTCGTATTTAAAAAGTGAACGAACCGATCCATAAATCTGTTTTTATAAATAAGTCGAAGCACATTTCGTCATGCTGATCAGACTGACAAGTATAACTAAAATATGTATTCATCTGTCACAAAATATATAAACTGTCTCCTAATATCCTGTAAATAAATGAAAAAAAAAAAAAAATTAAAACAATTTAAATTTTGTAGAATCATCTTTTGGATAAAACAGTAAAAAAGAAATGACAGAAAGTCGAGATTTTGGTCAGTATACGTCAATAAACAAGAGACTGATTTAAAATATTTTATTACCTGTATAATGCAACAGACCGACAGGTGTTTGGCACGTGGCTCCACAAGAATGTGAACAACATTTCTTTGTTTCAGGACACTGAATATCAGTTGAACATTCTTTGATGCATGCTGCTTCCAATCCTAGTGTGTTTACTGGACATTCGCCTGGATTTTCTCTCAGATTATTTAAACACCCTTTGATACACTAGAAATAAAGTGAAATAGAGAAAAATTATTTTTTCTGTTAAATTCACAATTTATTATTATTTCATTAAATATTAGAGAACAAACTAAAACAATTTCACAAAACAATCTCAAAACGGAAGAATTAGTTGTTGATAACGTGTTTGTTTTAAGTATAAATACTGAATAGTCAAGTATATAGTATAAGTATATTTTAAGTATAAATAAATAGTCTATTCGGATTGCGCGTTCCTCGTAGGCATCGCCCATGTACATTCTTAATCAATTAACACTACACATATAAGTAACAGACGTAGCAAAAATTCATTTAACTTTTACAATAATTTTTATAACCACTCATATACTCAAAATTATTTAGAAAAATATAAATTTTGGAAACAAAAATAAAATTACGGATAGTAAAGTTATCCTATTGACACAAATAATACTTACAGAATCTAACTTTTATCATATCGGTATAATAAATTAAGAGATAGATAAGCTTTCATTATTATAAACTGCATTTATTAATCGGACGATGTCCGGATACACCAAACAAGATTAACAGAAGAGTATCCTATTCTTCAGCAGGTTAATAGAACTGGAAATCTTAAAGAAAAGCAAAATTGTATAGATGTTAGAAACAAGTTAATCATAAAAAAAAAAATCTAAAAAAAAAGAAAAACTCTAAAATTCATATTTATTATTTTTATTTATGGAAAATTTCAGAAAAATTATCTAAAATTGTAATTTGTTGATAAAACTATACAATTGAAATGAAAAATATTAACCAAACAATGAAATAATAAAAAAAAATTGATCATTCACTGATACTGCTAGAGGTAAGTTGTGCAATTGATTTATGAAAAATAGTTTCCTGAATAAAACTGGAAGTTGGAAGTTTCCGACCATACTTGAACAAAATATTTTGTAGAACTTTCCGAACATTAATATATGTCGGAAAGACATATGTATTTATGTATTATATGCATTTACACATATAAACATATGTATTAACAATATATCGATCAGTAAATCGAAAACAAATTAATGGTTTGTCGACCTCCGTGGCGCGAGTGGTAGTGTCTCGGTCTTTCATCCGGAGGCCCCGGGTTCGAATCCCCCGGTCAGGTATGGCATTTTTCACATACGCTACAATTCATTAATCTCATCATTCTGCAGATATACTTATACTTTATTGTAGTTCCAGAGATTAAAAAAAAAAAAAATTTAATGGTTCAGTAAACTTTTTTATTAGTTTGAAAAATGAATGATACAGTAAAACTGTACATTTATCATTATTATTTAATGGTAAGAATTACTTATAAGGGTAAAAAATTACAAAATATTCTAATAAAAAGAAATAATTAAAAATTTGCAGCTCGACATTTCGTGCTAATATAAATCTAAGAAAAATAATTAACATAATTATTTACAAAATATAAAAAATAATGAAGTCGTATGCGTACAGAAAAGTAAAAGTTAATGAAGATTAAATCTCTGTAACAACTAATGTTACTCAAAAGAACACCTAATCGTGAATCTTAAAAAATAAATCTGAAATGTGAATAAGATTAAATCATTTATTCATCATATCGCCCTTGAAAATTTGGCTTGTAAATATATATAAATAATTCTGATAAACCAAAGGCATATTAAGAAGTTGTTTTTTTTTTTATTCTATTTTACTTACGTTTAAATAACAGATACCTACATTGCTGTTTTTGACAGTAAATTAGTTGACTGACTGTTAAAAGCGTTATTGAATGATATCTTTTTGAATACTGTCTCTTTTTCTCTGAAAAATAGACGGTCAGTTATTTGTTTTTTTACTCTCAGTTTTCTTAGAGACAATTTTTTATTTAATTTTGCCAGGTCACCCAATTTCTATAAATGAAATGATTATAATAAAAAAAAAAAAAAAATTAATTAATCTCTTCTTATTATAGGAAATCATTTACACATTGTGAAGTATATATTTGCACAATTATTGGATTTGTTAACTCAAGAGTTTCTACCGATACACTTAAATTATTATATAGAAGAAAGATAATTCAGAAGGTACAAGCTGTGAAGTAAATACAGAGAATAGAAACTTCTTATCCAATTCAATGCAAGTATTAAAATGTGCAACTGTTCGTATGCATTATACTGTTGAGTGCATTAGGAGTGTGAATGAGGTCAATGCGATGCACTTAACCTTCATTTTGCGCAACAAAACAAAAAAAACATGTACTGTAAAACAGTCTAGAATAGACACGTGTCTGGAATAAAACGTCTACCAAGGCCTTTCCCCAGATTACCATTCTAAACAAAAACTACAAATTTTAAAAATATTATTCAACGATGTATTTTCTATAAAAATTCGCTAATGTAATAAAAAAAAAAAAAATATTTACCTATCCGATAATATTTTATTTTCTTAAATAAAGGAATGAAATTATAATTTCTTCTATTTTAAAAATAACAACGAAAGCGGAATCATTCTGATCAGTGACAATGAGTTATTTTAATAATCTGATTCTCTGTTTTACGACAAGAGTTTTGAGAAAAGTTAAATTTACTGATGAATAATGGAATTTTATTCTACATTAAAATTACTACAAAATAAATACTCAGCAATTGTTTGTTCTGTTAACAGCCAGATGCAGGAGGACCTTTAGGTAACTATTACAACCGACTTCGGTGACTTTTAGTCACTGTACAATCAATCGCTTTCCCATACTTCTCAATCAATCGCTTCATCCTTTCTTTTCTACTGGATTTAATGCGGAATCAACTGCTTCAAAATTTAATTTTAATTTAATTATTTTTTTAAAGTAAAATGTAAAATACAATCTCGCCGTTGGTCGCAGTGCATAAACATAAAGGACTCCAAAAAATCTATTTTCTATATTAAGGCATTAATAAAGTTTAGAACGGAACGCGAGACTTAAATGAGAAAACGCAGAATAATAGAATGATACATTTTATTGCAAGAGGTTCGATTCTTCGCTGAAGCATCCAAAAAATTATTTTAATACAAAATTGTTGGGAAGAATTACAAGCATTAATTTAATTTATTATGGAACGGGAATAATTAAAAAAAAAACCTAGATAATTAGATTTTCACCACTCTTTTTCTCGAAACGAATTAAGTTAAACGTTTCTGAAATAATATACAAGAGAATACAGATTTATTATGAACGTAAAACAATTTTTAAAAGACAGAAAACTATTATGTACTTTAATTATTTCAAAATTATTTCATTTATTAAATATATTTGCAATAAAAATAGTTTTCTAGTTAAACTGTAAGCGAATATTACTATCATTGTTAAAAATAATTATTTTTAAGATAAGCTGAAACTAGGGAATAAATGAAAGCTGATACTTAATATCACTGAAATTTAAAATCATGTAACACGCCACGTTAAGAACTGTTAAGTTTTTTTTTCACCAGCTGGTCTAGTGGTTAACGCGACATCGGAAATAAGCTGATTTGCTTTGCGATTCTCGAAGTCGAGAGTTCTAAGGTTCAAATCTTAGTAAAGGTAGTTATTTTTATATAGATTTGAATACTAGATCGTGAATACCGGTGTTCTTTGGTGGTTGGGTTTCAATTTTTTTTTTTTTTTTTTAACCTCCGGAACCACCGTTAAGGTAAATTTTCAGAGAATGAGGTGAATGTATTGTAGCGTGTCTGAAAAATGCCATGCCTGACCGGGATTCGAACCCGGGACCTCCGGAGGGTTTTAAATTAACCACACTTCTCAGGAGTGGTCCAGCTGAGATCTTGATTGTACAAGACTACTCTTTACATTCATACATATCATCCTTATTTATCCTCTGAAGTAATATCTTACAGTAGTTCTGGAGGTTAAACAGAAAAAAAAATATTCAAATTGTTTTGCGGATTGATTCTCTGGAATAAGAAAACAGTGTATAAAAATTTAATTTTTATGGAGGTCTTAATCTGATTTTCCTAAGACAGTTTTAATTAACTATAATTTTTATAAATCCTTAATTATCGAAGTATACTCTTTTATCAGAGAAGGCAAAATTAACAATAAAATAAAGTTGGGAACTGTTAGCTATAGATTTACAAGATTTATTTTTTCGATGTTTATTGTAAAAAAAAACTCGCTCCTTTAAATGTATTTCGTTTTCAGATAGATATGTTGTAAATAGACGCAATCGATCTATTTAAAATTATTATGAGTCTAATATGACAAAGATAACATTGCTTTATAAGTTAGTAACACTTTTAAATTAGTGAACACCAAAATTTAATGAAAAAATATGTTACGTAAATTTATCTACCTAGTTCTAATGTTTCTTTTAAAAATAAATTTATTACAAAAGTGTGATCTGGTGTCCCAGAGAGTCATAAGGCAAAATACGTAAGATGAAACAGATGGTACGAAACCGGATATAACGAAAAATATGCGAATAAGCGGATCTAAAGAAGTTTCAGTACTATAATATTTACGATGTAATCAGAGTTCAAAAGATAATTCAAGTAAATTAATGTGATTATAACATTGTGGTTGAAAATGGCATTGCTATCATGTTATTCAGTTGTATAATATAATGATATATTACAGTACGTAAATTTATGTCTGCATTGTTGCATTGATTGCAACAATTGACTACAACGAATTATACGAAGAATAAAAAATGTGGTATGAAGATAAATCATCAAAATACATCATAATATATCATTTTACGTCTTGTTTATTTTCGGAATACATTCTCATCGTTATTTAAAGTAATTATTATAATTTCTTCTGTTTATTAACATATCATCATTTTGTTCATTTCATATAATTTTTTAGCTATCGAAGAAATTTTCATTCACTATAATTTTAAGTATTCCGATTAATGCGATCGAGTTTACTAAATGAATAGGTTACGGTAAAAACAAGTTTATTTGCTACAATACAAGAGAGCTCTTTTAAAGATAGAGAGCTTTATTGCATTATGTACTATCTTCCGGTGCAACCCTGACCATCATCCACGGTATTGAGTTGCGCAATGCACGGAGGAGTTCACTGACTTCTCCGACCTGTCCAATCATTCTTCCCCTCTTACACCCCCTCATTCCACCATTCTTCCATCCCTTCTCAATGTATTCTTGTTGTTGTAAGAAAAAAAAAAAACAAAACAAACAAACAAAGCGCAACTACGAGATGTTACTCGTTTCATCTTACGGACGCATCGTACCCTGTTTAAAATCTAACATTCGAGATAATTTATTTAAGTAATTTTTAATAGGCATTACATGAAGCATTGTTTTTAATACCTATTACATATTTCATGAGTTCTGAGCAATATATAAACAAAAATAAAAAGTCCCAATACAATAGAAGGAGGCAATATTTAAATAAAAACTAAAATTCACCCGATCTTTCTATTAATAATTGTTACAGCTTTATTTAATTAACTGGTAGTTATTCTGTTTCTAAACTGAAATTTTAATTTAAAATTCAATTACTGTTAATAACTTTATCTTTTCCAAATCTTAAAAAAAAATCATTGTAAAATATAAATTTGATGATAATAATAATAATTCGTGTCCTGAGGTAGATAATCCCCACGTCCGGAACATTCCATCTACGTTCCACGTCCAGGGCGGAAACAGCTGTAGATTTATGTACTTTTCTTTATGCTGGCTAACGGGGCTCCAAGTTTTACTTTTCTCGGAAATCGGATCTGGTCGGCCAAACTTCACCTATAGGCCGCATTT